>JACJUY010000853.1:199598-214935 GCA_014220935.1 Platorchestia sp. MABIK | reverse complement strand
GACCATAGTGTGATTTAGTGTGATTTAGATTAGATTTAGATTATAGTGTGATACTATAGTGTGATTTAGTAAAATGATAAGCGATAGCTCATTGTGAGTCGCGGGACATATTCGTCGAGTGGGTTCCACGGTGCATTGAAATCTTTTTCATCTACACACACTGCAACTGTGTTGAATGAAAAGTCTACCTTGTAGAGTTATTGAAAAGTAGATTCCGTTCAGTTTCCGAAAATTTAAAAAAATGCTTCAATTTTTCTGTATTTTTTAGCACTCTCATCGTTGTTTTCATGAAAAAAAAAAACGCTACAGCATAAAGATGTTTGTTTCACTTGGCGAGGTTGCGTCGCTAAGTCCACTTGGAAGAGCTTACGCTGCGAGCTGTGCCTCTACAAAGACACACAATGTTTGAAAATCCGCCCTCTGGTAGACTTAGCAGGATTACCTTTGGGTCCATCTGTCAAGAGCAGGCCAGATAGCGCCGCCGCCCCTCCCTTGTTCGAGGAGAAATCCAGCTTCATCCCATACTCTGGTCTGCAAACAAGCCACGCGCCTCTGGTGATAGCAAACATGTCTTTACTTTAAAGACGAGAAGCCGAATGGTGGCATTTTTAATAAAGTTGGTTACTCTTCAAGTACACATATCGTAAGTGATACTGTGATTCAGATATTGAATGTCCAATAATCCAATGAAGCATAGGTCATTAGGTTTGAAAAATACAAAACACAGCCAATTTTCTGCGGTCATAAATATAGTCTCAACAGAATAGATGAGTTGAGTAAGAGCGTTGTGAGAGATTCTTTTTTTTTCGTGGACTGCAACATCAGAAGATAGCTTTCTTTAAACAGTGGATTCCGAGAAAAGAATTGCGAACGCTGCTTGCGTTTCTCGTCAGTAATCACTTGATTATATGCACTGGTGCACACGAACGACCGTAAAGCTGATACGAGCTAAATGAAAAAACTTGCTTCATTAACATTTTGACTGCGGCTGGTAAAACTGAAGTTTAATATTCAATTCAAATTTAAAGTTAATTGGACTGAGCAATATTTAAAATACCAAAAATTACCTGGATTATGTTTTTATTTAGTTTTGAGTAAGTATTTTTTTAATTGAACTTTGTGACTACTGGTTGATCAGCATCATAATGAAAAATCCCTCAGGAACTAAACATAGCTCACGTCGCGGTCAAAGTGTTAAGTTAACTTTTTCTTCTTTGATTAAACAATCATTTCCTGGGCATTCACGAGAGCGGGATTTGAAGTATAGGTTGAAGAGGTCATTTGCAGAGTCGATTACGTGTACATTTGGAAAGTCATTTGAAAGAACATTACAATGCATTTTATGAGGTCATTTCTAAGGTCATTACAGACAACCCCATTGACGAGGTCCTTTACGGTGTCACAATGCGGGGACATATACGGTAAGTTTTGTTCGGTCAAATTATAAGTAATTTTTTCGGTTTCATCCAATGAATGTTTTAAAGAGTGACACACATGGTTTATTTACAGGTTTTCTTTTTAGCTTTCTTAAGTGTTCTGTTTAATGATGTATATAGATTAGAATAATATATTTTCCGTTCTTGTACTCCAAAAATTGTGGACGATGAATTCATTTGAAGAAATCAATTTGCAGTAAGTTTTGATAATATTTATCGCCACTACATGTACTCAACAACGAGGCCCTTCGACCTCATTAAATAACATGTGCAACATTTGGATTCAGTAATTCATGTTCATTAGTGATGTGTGTTATGGACCCATTGTTTATTTCTGATGCCCTAAAGATCACTTGGATAATTTGATCCCACCAACACAGATGAAATGAAAATTTAAGCATAAACACACACAGAAAAGGGAAAACATGAGCATACACATGCAGATGAACGGAAAACGTAAACATACACAGATGCAGGAAAAAAAACATGCAAAGATGAAGGGAAAACACAAGCATAAGCATACAAAGTTGAAGGGAAAACATAAGCCTACACAGATAAAAGGAGAACATGAACATACACAGATGATTGGAAAACATGGAAGGTTCAGCAGGTGACACAGCTGCACAGCTGAGTGCAGATGTACAACTGCTCAAATGTTATCATAAGAGTTGTTGCTGAAATTAATTCGGGTGGTTGGTGAGATCACGTTTCCAATCTGCGGAAGAACTTATTTTACGACATTTTTTGTGCTAATTGCTTCAACAGATATTCACTTGTTACACATTTTGAAGGTGCTTTTAATGTTTTTACCGTGATTTTCGGGCGTATTATGATACACGAGGACAGCATCGTACATAAATACCGTGATAATCGACGTTGTAGTCGTTTAAGAATGAAGGAGAGATTTCGTGCTGTCTAGAGTCTACGTATATATGTAGCGAGCTTTTCTCGGAACAGTTTACTGATGACTTAGTTGAATTTTCATTTCCCTAGAGAGTTTCAAAATTCTGCTACAGGCTATTTGTAAAACTGGTAACTAGTCTTGAACAATTTTAGTATAGAATTCAGCTTTTCTTTGCACTCACAACAGTCTGAAGGAATTTGAAAAAAATTATCATAAAATTGCATTACGGATATTTCTACCGTATGACAAAGCGAATTTGCCAGACATTCTATTGCCTTTCCGGACCATATCAACATGCCATTAACCTTCACAGCATGCATGAAATATCGCGTGTATTGTAAATATCCATGAAAATAAATTATCAGCTCTCAAGAGTACTAAAGATAATTTTTGTCTCAATTTAGAAAATCGGCTGTTTTGTAACTACGAAATTTTACAATTTACAAACGCGCTTTCAAAGCTTGCAATGTTATTTTATTTTTCAAAGATATGTAACTTACAAATTTTTTTGAATAAGGTATCATGATATCAATAACAGCCTAGAGTTGGAGGCAAAGAGTGTTTCCGTATGACTTAGGTAATTCCTCGTTCCCTTATGAGGCGTACATTTATTTTTCTCTTTTTCAAGTCAATATTTTTTCTTTTTGAAGTTCAATGATACATTAGATGGAAGTGTTAAAGGATTTCTTACTCAGAATTTACAAAGCTGATTTTTGAAGATATTCTCAGCGCTGTATGAAACTGGGTTCCGGTTTCAATTTCTGACAATTTCACAAGAGAAAGTAAAAACTACGAGGACTACCGCGAGTAGTTTCATTACTCTAAATATAATCCTGCCACAATCTGCAGCAAATTTGCAGGTACTTAGCCTGCCGGAATAAAGACTCTAGCAAGAAATCCTGTCATTACAGAAAATGTAGCAATGCAGTGGCTCTTGCAAGGAGAGCTGTGAGTACACTGTGCTGATAATGCGGTGATCTGTTTGTGACGCTAAATGGAGCGTACGGCTCTGCCATTACAGTGCAGTTACACAGCACACAGCTCTGCCATTACAGTGCAGTTACACAGCACACAGCACTGCCATTACAGTGCAGTTACACAGCACACGCACGCCACCGCAGCACCTGCAACAGGGAATGCAGCACAGCCATTACGACCACACAAGTGTGCACCACCGCCGCTTTTATGACGCCCTGAGACGCAAACGACGGCTTTCAAAGTCCTTCAGCTGAGTTGCGTGTTGACGCCGTCAATTTCTGCTCCCGCGGAGTCCATGTCCTGAGACGGATAACGTTTTGCTAGAGCTGGAGATGGTAAACATTCACTGGATTAGACTCCGTTCTTCTCGTTGGTTGGGACGCTTCTGTCTCGTTCTGATCTTTTCCCTGCTGTTCTGGTCCAAAATGGGATGTTCAGTTCAGTGTGCTTTCTAAATGTTAGTGTCATCTTCAAAAATAGCAGAGTTGTATTCAAGATTGAGGTAGAATTTGACCATGAAAACTATTATTTTGATAAACAGTTTAAATGAGTGTTTTCTTCTGTCGTTTATAGTACTTTTGCTTCAAGACATCTTTCCGAATAATTTCAATGAAATAACATGTTCTAAGAAAAGAGAATTTACAGGTGATATATCGTGTCCAGGTATCCAGCTTACAGGGAAAGACTGTACAGTCCACCAAGGCGAGCGAGGCAAACAAGCAGGCAAGCGAGCAAACAATCAATCAATCACGGCAGATGTAAGCCGTGCATTATTTTACGGTAAGATGAGAATGAGGATGGCGTGAATGGCTTTTGCTGAGAGTTTTCCCATTTTTTCCAGAATTTTGTTCTTGGATGGAATAGTGTAGGAGACAAGTGCTGTTTTATTTTAACTCATCCGCCATCTGAATAAGCTCTGCCCAATACCTCCACAATTTGCAGTCTAACTTTTTCGCCGCCTGCATGGATGTCTTTCGCCACCCAAGCGATTTAATCGCTTAAATCGCTTAGGCGGCGAAAAAGTTAGACTGGGTACATTTATTCGGGGACAATTTCACACCGCAGCTCAGAAAGGATGTTTCCTCGTCAAGATTCCGGCTCGTGCTTTCTAGCGCATTACTAATTTATCTTGGGTGCTTATGAAGCGGACTTGAAGAGTATTTCAAATTTGCTCACAGCAACTCAAAATTGTGGTGCTCCTTCACGGACGAAGAACGAAGCAGAGATGGAAATTATGGTGAAGTAGCAATGGAAGAAATGTTGTAAGGAAATTTCAATTTCTCGGCCCACTCAAGTTTGCAAGAATAATTGTATCGACTAAAATTTGCATCATGTTTAAGAATTTACTACTTCGTGTATAAAGAAATTAATCGAGCACAAATTGGTATTAAACTTTACTCGCTAAATACGAATAGAGTATACGTTCTTACAGAGTAACTTTTCAAGTGTGGGCGATAGCGCCAGCAGATTCGGTCGACTACAGGAACCCAAAACTTTTCCCACACAGCGGACGTGAGCGGATTCAAATTTAAAACTGAGGGGAAATAAACTTTGTATTCTCTATACAAGAACCAGCTGGATAAGGTCTTGCCCGCTCCTAAACTAGACTTGAATTTGTAATTGGAAGGAATTAAATTTGGTAATTTATGGAGCCCCGAAAAATACAAACACTGGCAAGAAAAGGTCAGATGCAAACAGTTATCAAATTCCTTTACGTCCTACGACTTGGAAAATTGAAAGTGTTATGTAAAACCTTGCAATGGAGTACTAAAGATTTCATCATTTCAATGAATTATATTAAAATGAAAAGCTCATTTTTCAAGTGGTTTTTAAATTTCGCTCATGTCAGCCACAGGGCATCAAGCATGTGAGGATTTGTCTACCTCTACTTGTACTGCATGGAAAGCAAGCGGTAGTTGTCTTTGCTGTGAAAATTTTGCGTAATGGTCAATGAGTTAAGAACTGTTCTGACGTGAATGTACAGATCGATTTTTCAGCACTAAGTAAAAATTTCTGCATGTTTAAAACGAACTAAGATGGAACAGTGAAAAATTTTTAATCAAGACATTGATTGCACATGTGGATTCGAACAGTGTGTTTGAATTTTGAAGTGCTTGAGTTTTCGCGATGCTGGTTAATTTTTGATAATGCTTTTTAGTTGCACGCAGCACGAATGAATCATTCAGAAATTGGGTTTCGATATTCTGTTGTTATTTGAGCACAAAAATTCGTTCCTGCTTTCGTCTTATTCTTCAAAATAGGAAGCCAAAATCCAAGTTTTGGTTTCTAAGATGAACTTAATTACTAAACCAAAGTTTTTTGCGCTACGCAATTGCAGGCAAACTTTTATTCTTTTGAGGCAACAGGATCATAAGTTTAACTATCTAGGCTTTACTGGCAACGTCATTTCATTAGTATTTTTAGCGTCCTAGGACTAGTGAGGTAGATTTATCAGGAATACTTGAATTTATCTAATATTTTCCTTTTATTTTTAGATTTTAAACAGTCAGTTTACAGTTACAGTTAAACAGTTAAACAGTTAACAGTTAAACAGTTTTAAACAGTCTTCTAATACGTATTACTTAGTACGTATAGCTATGCTTAGATTGTTGACTCGAAGTGCAGACATTAGAGCACTTTTTTCTCTCAACCTCGTAGATCAATAGAATTTGTCACACACGACAATCTCTCCCTGACGCGGTGGGTGCAGAGCAACTACCTAAGGCCAAGATAGTGACTACCTAGTAACCAAAGTTACCAGATAGAAACGATAGTTACAACCTAGTATATATAGCAATATTACTGGAGAGCCAATATTAATACTGACGTTATATTAATGGTGAGGTTATATTATTCGAAAACCAATATTAATATTAAGGCAATATTGATGGCAAAGTTATACTAATGGTGAAACACTATTAAAGGTGAGGTAATAATAACTGTAAGGCAATATTAAAGGCTACGAAATATTAATGGTAAAGAAATATTAATGAAGAGGCAATATTATTGGTGAAGTGATATTAATGGTGAGGCAATTACTATTACTATGGTGACTAGGAAATATTAATGGTGAGTTTACATTTATGTTGAGGCCTCATTTATGGCAAGGTAATATCAGCGGTGAGGCAACATCAATGGTGAGAAAATATTAATCGTGAGACAATACCAATGGCTTTCACAAGTTGTTCTCGGTAAAATTTCACGTGTTGTGCGGTTTGGCGTTAGAACACACTGGTGTTCCGTGGAAGCTTTTCCGTTGTATCTGGACACATCGAATGAATACTTTCCACTACGCTACTCACGTCTAGTGGTGCTCCTTTTTAAATTATAAGTTAAGTTGAGCAAAGTTGTCTTTTGGACACATTTCATCCGACTTAGCAACCAAGAGATTTAATGTGAAGTGAGGTAAGAAGGACAGCCGGACGCATTTCCTCGAGTTGTGAGGTAATTTGATATTTGCCCTTATTATGAGGTCATTTACCCTCAGGTTATGAGGGGCAAATGTATTGACCCCAAGTTACGAGGGTAAATGCATTTACTCCACAGTTTTGATGAAGTTCTGAGGCTGTGGTACAATTTCTAGAAATTGCGAACGTCTGACGATATGCTCGTTTGTGTATATTTTTTGAAGATGTGTGTGTGCGGGAGTTAACATACACCTCAGCAACATGTGTTAACGCAAAATGCATTTACGCATATTTATTAGAGATTAGTTATCAGTGTATCACACATCGCACATGTAAT
Organism: Platorchestia sp. MABIK; assembly: GCA_014220935.1. NCBI lineage: Eukaryota > Metazoa > Arthropoda > Malacostraca > Amphipoda > Talitridae > Platorchestia > Platorchestia sp. MABIK. The sequence continues at coordinate 207,873 of JACJUY010000853.1, read as the reverse complement.
TATACCGTTACAAACTGTGCTCCTTTGTCCTTGTTGGGTGTGGTATGGTAGGTGAGTGTGGTAGGTGAGTGTGGTATGTGAGTGTGGTATGTGAGTGTGGTATGTGAGTGTGGTATGTGAGTGTGGTATGTGAGTGTGGTAGGTGAGTGTGGTATGTGAGTGTGGTATGTGAGTGTGGTGTGTGTGTGTGTGGTGTGTGAGTGTGGTATGTGAGTGTGGTAGGTGAGTGTGGTAGGTNGTGTGAGTGTGGTATGTGAGTGTGGTCTGTGAGTGTGGTATGTGAGTGTGGTAGGTGAGTGTGGTATGTGAGTGTGGTATGTGAGTGTGGTAGGTGAGTGTGGTATGTGAGTATGACAGGTGAGCATAATAAGTGAATATAGTCGATGAGTATTTTTTAAAAATTTTTAATACAGAAACTTGTTTTCAAGTCATTAACTCAGTTCATGGAAGTAATGAGAAATGGGAATTTTTTCACTCACCCTTTCTAAGTACTCAAATTTTTCCTGGCGCACAAGCTCTCCATACAAATATGAATGAGTATACGTTCGGTAATATCATCAGCATGGAAACATCTTCCCTCGCGCAAGGAGCAATCGTTTGCCCGCAGACTGCCAGGAAATAGTGCGAAATGATGCAAGAAATTACTTTCAGCGCGATGATGAAAAGACGAATAAAGCTCATGGTGAAATTAAACTCGATTTCATACCCTATCATATCCAGGCTCAATAAGGGTGTCGAAATTGGGTATTCAAACTTAAGAATGTTTTACGAAAGAGTACGCTGGATTTTGGTAAACATTTGAAACTTTAGTAAACCTTAATTATAAAAACCTGACCTGCAATGGAAGCAGAAGTTAAACCTTGTATACATTTTTGAAACGATGCTTGTAAATTTGTGTGAGAGTGAGAGCCGCGTAAATGTGAAAATTTTGGGGCCTTTAGACGTATGTTTTTTCTGCACAATGTGCTTCAGAAAGCCTTAATCATTTCCCCAGCCAGGGCCTCAGCTCTCGTTAATGCCACGCGGCGCTTGAATGTCTAGAGACGTGCCCAGCCGAGCGCGCTTGCACATCATTAGAGCATCTGCTCCGTAATGATATTTCTATTCGCAGGCTCCTCTTTGTGATACGTACGCAAAGTTCAGGCTTTCTTTTTACGCGTTTCTAAGAACACAAGGTATCTTCGTCTGTGATTTTTGCAAGACCGCGTGTAGCAGCGGTGTGGATTTTACCGTGAATAAATGCGCCTTGCTCTCGACGTCCTACATTTATTCTTGTTTTTTTTCTCGAGGTCGAAACATCCTTTTTGAACTGAGGCTCTTCAATGATATTCGTAGCCTTGAAAATATTGTTCTGCTCGTATTTTGCATTGTCTTCTGGAGCTCACGGACTTGAAGACAGTGGCAACCAGGTAGCTGGAAAGTGGCAACCAGGTAGCTGGAAAGTGGCAACCAGGTGGCTGGAGAGTGGCTATCAGGAAGCTGGAGAGTGGCAACCAGGTAGCTGAAAAGTGGCAACTAGGCATCTAGAAAGTGGCAACCAGGTAGCTGGAAAGTGGCAACCGGGTAGCTGGAAGACAACTAACTAGAAACCAAGTAATTAAAAACTGAGCACCTGGAAACCAACTGGATTGAATATAAGTTAGTATTAGCCTCCCTTACCGCAGAAAAGATGTTCAAAGAGAGGACGGCTGATGACACCATTTAGAATGGAGTTAAGGGAACGCAGAATCTACGTATAAAGTGTGTCCCCACGCAGGATCTCGTGCGCAGAGAACAGTAAACAAAGAAAGAGGGATATGAAACAAGATAAAAGTTGAAGAACAAAGTGAGAAGTATTAAAAAACAGAACAGCTGTGGACCGAGAAAATATGATCATTAACAACACTAAAAAAAACATCTTTCATTTTAACAAAGAAAAAACATACCTAATTCTCAGCTCAGAACCTCACAGTTTCCTAATGGAGAAACTAATCCCTATATATACAATAGTTGTCTCCCCCTGAGGAGGTTTGGAAACCAAGCACATAGCAACCGACTACCTGTAAACTAAGTTCCAATGATTGATGTGTTCATAGATAAACATGTGAGGAAGAAAAAACGTTTCAGAAGGTAGTATAATTTGCAAGAAGTTCATTAATGCATAAAAATATTCCCCAGTGTTGAATTTGCCTGAGATCGAGTTCATCGGTCTTCGTTGCTGTGACATTGTGTTCATTGTCATGTATTGAACAAAACGAAGTGGACCAGGAGCGTTAAGAACTTGTCACAAGGTCTAAACTCGATTGATTAAAAAGAATATTGCAAAAAGTTTGCACATTTGCAGCATTGCATAACAAATATTTATAACTCATCAAAAGCATCTCATTCAGAACTGTTGATAGGTTAGAATTTTTCATAACGAAATTCTCAGATTCCTTTTGTGTGTGGTTTGAGTGAGTAGTCTAATTTAATTCACTATAATCGTTCGAAATGGAAACCTATATTGCTAAAATTGCTTGAACGCCATGGTAGAACTTCACTTTTGAATTTGATCATTCAAAATATCACAAGCGAACAGTAACAAACTTATTTGAATAGTGCCGTCGTACTGTGCCCGACTCTTCAACGTCCAGTAAATTATTCATCAACTTTGAACGACATCCTAGCTGTAAATTACTTCAGCCTGATTTTACTCTGACATTAAAACACCATCATGAAACTCGGACAAGTTCTCCATTTACCCTTAAAATACTGGCCCGTGATAAGCAGCAGCTACAGTTGGCTTCTAAGTTGTATTATAGCCGAGCCAAAACAGCAGCGAGGACACATAGAGCTCGCCAAATCAACACAAAGTGACCCCTAACAAAGTTTGGTCGTCGCCCGCCACATGAAATACTGCAGCAGCGGAGCGTATCGCCGGAAAAGAGCCACTGCACTCCAGGTTTAATCTGGCGTTCCCGACTGCCCAGAAAAATGAGAGAGCTTCGGGCGTGCCGCCGTCAGCCCTGAGGAGATCATCGAGTAAGAAATGGCGTCGGGAATTGAGGCCGAGGCGTGTTGTTTGAGCTGCTGACGAATGCTTTGGACCACAAGTAACTTGCATCAGGTCTCTGTAATGCCCTGCTAATGGCGTCATTGGAGGGCTTTGACAGGCGAATGATGGACCCACGCTCTGATACTCACATGAATAGATCGTGGGGTGCCATGTTCAAATAAAGTTAGCATTTGATGGGGGTTGTGAAAGACTTTCATTCGCTCATTGCAAATAGTTTGATCAGTTTCATTGTTATTGCTAATTGGAAAGATAATATTTGATCGGTGGTGACCACCTTCATCACAGTATGTAATTATAAAGCGGCTGATTTGTTCTACATGTGCAAGGATTGTTATGAAATGAGAGGAGGTAAATTTAAATAACCAAAAACGTCCATAAGCTTCTTAGCTCATGCTAAGATAACTGTTTTAATATTTCTTTCACCATAATTTTCAATAGAGAAAAAAATATTATATAAATGAAATCATTTTTTATAGATATAATCCACATAAACATTATTTTTCACAAAATTAAAATTAGGTGTTCCTTAATTAACTTGAGTGAAAAAAGACGATGCTGCTGATAGTCGGTCTCAAGTAAAAATTCAAGTTCAGAGAACTTTTTGAAATAAACACCAGCATTGAATTTGAAAAATCGATGGGAAAACCAAAAGAAATGATGAGACAGTGTAGATGAGAAGTAATGGTTAGAGAAGTAGAGGGCCAAGAAAATGAGCTTCGATAATATTTGCAGAAAAGATACTGTAGGTAAGGAAAGATGAAAGTACCTCTGCGATGATTGCGTGCAAGACTTGCTGATGTAAAAATGTAGAAATTCAAAATCGATTCAAAACTGAACATACTGCATCAAGCTGTGAAGACGTCACTTTCATGAGGAAATCTAATTCATTCTTATAACGACTTAGTATCATCATAAATGGCTCGAGACAAGATTCATAAAAAATCGAATTTGATTACAACTATCGCTAGTTTCAAAAGCTCTCACCTACATGGTGTCAAACTGATTCAAAGGGCATTCGTTAATCACACCCCTAAAATTTATCAAATTCTTTCAAATGGTATTCGTTAACCGCGTACAAAATCGAATTTTTTCAAAGGGCATTCGTTAATCAAACATGCAGGTTCAGTGTAAAAGCTTTGTTGCTCAATATGTAAGCTGTTTATTTTGCAAGCGATGAAATGAATTTCTTGGCACTGAAGTGCGTAAAAACTAGTGTGAAGTTGGCCAGGTTGTGAGTGTGAAAGGAAGACTTGCTTGAGCTTAGCGTGATGAGGCTGTCTCCCGCGGCAAGGCCTGTAATGTCTGGGAAATATCGCGCATCGTTTGCGAAAATTTCAGCATCCGGAATAAATTTCAGAATATAAATCAATAAATGGAATTTTCGAAGGAAAATATTTGAAAACATCTAAAAAGTATACACAAAGAAAACGGTTTTCAGATTTATGGCGTGAAAAAATCAAAAGTTCAAAATATAGATAAATAAATATATGAATGAAATTTCTAAAAAACTTTACGAAAATATCCACAGTAGGCTTATTCAATCGGTCCTATGATTTACTGAGCAAATATTTCTAAAGCATTTTATTGTATATGAATGTTCAACGCTTGTGAGCTTATTTTCCTCCCTAAAGCGCCATGTAAAGCGTCGATCGTGGAGGCGGTTGCTGCACGAGAGGCAGCTGTTGTGTTCTTCTTTTAAAAGCTTTCTCCTTCTGCAAGAGTGGCACTTTTAAATCTTGCTGAGTTTGCAGCGCAGATTTAAAATTTGATCGGTGGGAACCGATGATTGCGGAATATTTCAACCGATAGCACAGTTATTTCTACTTCTGTATCATAGAATTTCTTTCGTTTGTCGCGTTTGCTCAGTTTGAAGAAGCAAAGAATAGTGTAGATTTAATCGTGCTTGAACGAGTTTTTTTTGACACTTGTACCCATTTTAAAAATGAAAATGACATAAATTGTATCATGTAGACGCAAGCAGGGAATATTATACGGACAAAGATAAAATTACTACCTCCAATAATGTAGGTAAATGAGTTCCCTAATTTTCGAATGCCATGTTCAATATTTGCTACAGCTCCCCTGCTACTATAAGAAGACGGCCTAAAAGAGTCCCCTGCATATTTTTGGTTATCATTTAGAGGGATAATAACGTTCATGGAAATAAATTATAACAGAGGAAAAAAATTCCAGAACGTCAGTGAACGCCTACAGTGATCGACCTAAACGTCTGATTTATAAGAGCTGCCCAGAAATACTATGTCCAACCGGATATTTAACTTCCTATTGAAGAATGAGGTGTTCCTACCGGATCATGTTGACTTTATCAATGAAATTCGTTTCCCAAGACTATGAATTTTCTTACACGACCCATGCAAAGCTCTAACTAAATAAGCGTCAGCTAAAAAGCTGGATGTACGTATTTTTTATATGTACTAACTCGGTAACGGTAAAATTTTTAGCGAGCAATCTGAAAATAAACCCAGTTAGTATACCCTTGCATCATCAGGACACGCTGAGCTTCTCTTGTTTTGTTGCCTTGTAGAAACGCTCGTCATAACATTGTTCCAGCAAGCATTGATTTAGACTCGTAAAATTGTTCGAAAAATTTGAGGCTTGTGATATTCGAACGACAACAAGACTTAAAAATCGGACGTAGAGCGGCCTAAGAAAACAAAAAACGACACCCGCTATGACACATGAGTTAAAATTTGCGTCTTGTATCGTGCTGACTTGCACCTTCATTACAGCGATATGACTCGACTCAATTCCATTCATAGGCGCTCCATCCAGGGTCCGTGCTACTTCATCAGAGGGGGAGGGAATAGAGAAGCAAGTTTCAACTCGAGCCAAAACTGTCTTACGCGAAAGCTTCCATTGTGTGCAAGTTTTGTGATGAAACTTACACTGAAATCGTGGAAAATAAAATAGTGCTAGAATGTCGGCAGTGGACACAGAGATGAAGTTCTCTCACAAGGAAATTGAGTTCTCATTGGCTATTGTTCTTGATCTTGGAACGAGTTTAAAGTTTTACCAAGTTGTACAATGAGTGAGTTTGAGTGGTAAATTAATTTGGTATTATCGCGAAATAGCTTTCCATGAACTCACCAGTCGTTGTATCTAACTGATTTTTTTTTTATACAGACTAAGCTTTTCTTTCAAACATCGTTTCATGACCATGCCATGCCGTTCTAGCTCAAAATTATAATTTTACGTTTGTGTAATATTTTTACCAAATAGTGCTTAAATAATCTTTCAAAAAAGATATTCGAATGCTTACCGCACTTTGGGTTCTTAAGTGGATCAAATCAACATGATACATAGGATCATATAAACATGACCAACAAGATACCTCATGCTTCAATAGGAAGTCAAATATCCTGGGGAACACAATATTTCTGGGCAGCTCCTATAAATCAGATCGGACGTTTTCACTCATCCCTTTCGCGGACAGGCTCGAAATTACAACACTTAACTCAAAGCATTTGACACCCGGAAATAAATTTGAGTGGGATAGATTCTACACAACTGAAAAGGTAATTGACGTGATAATTATCGACGACTTCAGTTTCAAAAATCTCTGAAACACGGCTTTGACAAATTGAGAAAGGAAATTTCACCATAATTGACTTGACGAGTACGGACTAGCCCCTAAATTGATGGTTTCAGAATCGACTCATCGATTATTGTCTAATACCTAATTTTATTATTCCAGAATTGATTTCGATTTTTGACTAATACAATAACAAATTAATTGCTCCAGAATTGACATAACGATTACTGACAAATACCTAAATTTATTCTTCCAGAATTGACTTCTCAGTTCTTGACTAATTCCTAAATTTACTACTTCAGAATTGACCTAATAATTACTGACAAAAACATGAATTTATTGTCTCAGAATTGACTTAGCGATTATTGACTAACATTTAATTTATTGCTCCAGAGTTGACTTTACGATTATTGACTAATGCCCAAATTTATTGCTCTAGGACTAACTTAACGAGTAATGAATAAAATCCAAATTTATAGGACGATCAGAACTGACTTAATGAGTGCTGACTGCCACCAGAATTGCCATTGGGAATAAAAATTTGTCATAAATAGCAGGAGAGCAACTCAAGAGAGTTATGAACCTCTTAGAGTTTTTTAAGTCACACGGAAAGAAGACGCAAGTATTAGGTGCAAACATTCGCAGCATTAAAGTCATGTTGCCAAGAAGTAATCTAGAAAAGAGTTCACAAGAAATACAGAGCAAGATTAAAACACAGTAAATATAAACATGTACACGCATAGGTTCAGCAAGCAATCGTTACATCGCTTCTCTAAAAAGTCAAATCCAAAGCCTTTCATTTCTCGTAGGACTGAATGTGGACTGTGACGCTGCCTCGTCTTACATTTCTGCATACACTAATTATTTAGCGTATACAGTTTACATTTAATGTTGCTCATATTCAATGTTGAAATATTGCCTGCAACTTGATGGAATTTGTGGGATGTGAACGATTTCCATTTTCATGGCAAGAGATTCGTTGTTGGTGATAAAAGCACACCTGAATTTCACAGACACCTCTTGACGTGAGTTTTCATTCTACATTATTCTCTTAGTGCTGTTGTGAAACAGTCCCAAAGTTTCCGGCCTATTGTAGTAGGTCGGAAAATGAATTACATCATTTAAACAACGATAAGTTTGTGTATTGAAAACTTTTGCAGCTTGCTTTCAGTAAGATTTTGTTCGTAAGTTTTAAATCTGAGTGCTTTGTGTCATGTTCGCCAACGCTCTTCTGGTCAAATATAAACAAAATTGACATTTAATCCTGCTTGCCCCACCTGCTCAGAGATGATGTTGTAGAAAAACTGAAGCTTTTCTTCCGATTCTTTTTGGCAAATATTTATTCAACTTGAAAACTCCCATAATTTAATTAAAACGTCACTATAATTTATTTTTAAATGAAAGGCGCAACCATTCGGTGTACTGTACAGTAAAGTTTTCTTCTCGCTCACACCGAAGAATAAGCAACCTCTGCAGTCTTTGCCATAGCATCAGGGTCGTTGCCTACCAGCCTTCTACGGCACTTGACCTGTCGTACTTCTCTTCAGTAATTAAGCCTGCAGCTTCTGATTTACTCCGGAGTGTGGCCAGTGTCGTGGCCTCTCTCTTCAACTCGGGATTGCTTCTTCATCGAGAGAGCCTTGACGACGCCATGATCGGCTAGGCTTCTCTGCCGACCTACTGCCTCC
>JACJUY010000853.1:139730-155934 GCA_014220935.1 Platorchestia sp. MABIK | reverse complement strand
TTAAGGATAGTATGGAAGTAGAAGTGAGACATCGAGTGAGTGAAGGCTGTAAGACATTGGGTGCAATGAGGAAAGTTTTTGAATGCAGGAGTTTGAGGATGAATGCTAAGAGGGGACTGTATGAAAGTTTGATGGTGCCAGTTTTGTTGTATGGAGCAGAGTCCTGGGGTGTGAGAGTAGCTGAGAGGAGGAAGTTGGATGTGTTTGAGATGAAGTGTTTGAGGAGCGTGTATGGAGTGACAAGAAGAGATAGGATGAGGAGTGAGTTGGTTAGGGAGCAGACGGGGGTTATCAAAAAGCTGAGCAGGCGAGTGGATGAAAGAGTGCTTGGATGGTTTGGGCATGTTGAAAGAATGAATGTTGAGCGGCTGCTGATAAAGATTTATATGTCGGAAGTGAGTGGTATTAGAGTGCGAGGTAGACCACGGATGTGTTGGATGGATGGTGAAGCGTGCTTTGTATGAAAGGGGTCTGACTGTGGATGTGGCGAGAGGGATGACTGCGGACAGAAGTGAGGGGGGGCAGTGCATGAGAAGGTAATTTTATTTTTGACGCTGTACTGGGAGCTTGCCCGCGTGTGATGGGGTTGACCTTTCCTGTGCGGGGGGAGGGGCTGCACTCAATGAAGCTGTCGGGGTAAACCAGCTATGGCTGTAGGGCCTGACTGTGGAAGGTGGTTGTGCTGGACTGCTGCTGATCCTGGCAGTTCTGGTGCGGCCAGTGCTGCCTCTCTCGCATCCTAGTGACTAAGGGTGTTGATTGTGGCCTGCTGTCGGCTACCCTCCCATAGGGAGGAGAGGCCTGGTATATGTATGTATGGGATGTAGTTTTATACTAAGAATAGGTTAAAAAAGGTACTTTACTTATGGGCCACCCTGTATTACCATCCGAGAGAAAGATTGAGCACAGTAATTGACAAATTCATGTACAGAACGTTTTCATAGACACATCTAAAAAATGAAAGAAATCATAATTATCTAAATAAGATAAGGAATTTGAAGACTGGAGTATCTAATACATTACTTATAATTTAATGTATCTTAGTGCACTGTGTCAAACTGACCTGCCCGTGTAATGCGGCTTCCCTCAGTCTCTCCCTCACTTTTTTCAGTGTGTGGTGGTAAATACATATTTTTACCTTTACCTAATTTAATCCATTGTATGCACAGCAACGGGACCAGCATAAACTTGGCATCTGATAACTAGGTGAGCGCGCACCCACATACGCACGCACACAGCCAAATTTGCAAACACACCGACGCACTTCACATACATACTCATACACAGATCCGAGTACACATGCGCACATCCATCCTCCTGAACACACATGAGTACACACACACGCACCTACACTCATACACATAAGAGCTTACATACACACATACGAGTACTCATATTTACACACACAGATACGAGTACATATTAACCCATAAACACACACGTGCGTGTGTACACACACACCCATACTCGCACATACATACGAGCACTCATACACACATACGAGAACACGAACACATACTCGCACTTACACAGATACGAGTACACATACACACACCTCCACACACACAAAGACAGGTGGGGCTCACACAGCCACACCTGCAGACCACACGAGGGTCTCAGAACTCAGCCCCAGAACCGAGGCAGGGCGGCGCCGCTCGATCGAGCAGAAAACTTGGAGAATTTAGCACAACTTCGAGATGCATCGTTTTGCCTTGGAGGTCTTGTCGTTTTATTCAATTTGAACCAGCCGACTTGTTTACTTGAAGTTGTTTGTATTAGATGTATTGAGTGGGAGACATTCTTCCTCCCGTGTCATGAGAAAAATTAAGCATGTGATACATGTTGTCAGTTTGAAATATTTATGTATGTTTACAAGGTGTTAGAGATAAATTTGACAGTTTTATCAGAAAAAACGCTTGGTTTTTATAAAGTTTAATTGATTCAAAAGAAATTCAATAGGCAAGAAAATAAGTTTATGGTCAAAGAGTTTTACTCAAAATAACCGCCATTGCATCCTCAATCCGGGCCCGGAACCTGGAGCGAGCTGATTTTGCACCTTCTCTTGGACGACCCTCAAAAACCACTTTAATGCTATCGATTATCTGGTCTCTTGTAGCACTGGCACGGAGATTGGTATCTTTCTCGACAGCGCCCCATGCATAATAATACATCGGGTTAAGATCAGAGGAGTTTGGCATCCGAAAACCAATGCAGTTTGGGGAAATTTAGTCTCCTCGTAGCCTCGTAATCTCCATTGTAATTCTCTAGTTCATGCCGGATTGTTTTTATCGTGTTCACGGAGCATTGAGCAGCGACCACAATCTCCTTATTTTGATGGCCGGCGCGAACCATCATGAGACAAGTCATTTCTCTTCCACGATTCAGGTGACTCCCAGTCATCCACTCTTGCTGTCATCGTGTGTGTGAATGAAGGAGGGTTAACTCAAGCGTAGTTGGCATGAATAAATTAAAACAAATCTGGGAAAATCATCAAATGTTATTCTCTCAAATTTATCCCGAACATGAACATGTATGTATTTGGAAATGTTGTTTGTATTAAATGTACTGAGTGGGAGCAATTCTACTTGTCATGTCATAGGAAACATTGAACAAACGAAATGTTGTCAGAATGAGCAGTCAGTTGTACGCTCAAGTATTCAAGTTTTGTTGTATATGTCGCGCGACGAGCACATCTAACATCAAAATCGTTAATGATGTTTTAGAAATAATAGAAATGTTTTAGAAAATACGGTAGTGTAATTTTCTTCCGCAGAATAGAGCTGTAAATTTGACAATATTTTACATGTGAACAAGAAAAGAGAGAGCGAACAGAGTTTGCGGACTGATTTGTTATTAAAATGTAAAGTTTTTAAAAATGCTCTTTTATTCAGGCAAAGACTTATGCATCTTAAGAAAGGTTTCATTTCTGTTATCTTCTCCTACTTTCCGCAGGGTAGTTTATTCTTAATTTCTGCTCACAACCATAGGGATGTTAAAACATGCAGTTTTCGTTATACACGATGCCGGTTGGACAAAATCGAAGATGGTTGAGTTCCCAAAGGAGCTAAACTGTACGATTTGTCGCACTTTGTATTTAGGTTTGTCAAGCTCGGAACTGCCAAAGGACATCCTCAAAATAGTCGCCCTTGAACTTCCCATATCCCCAAAGGTGTCAGAGCGGCTGAAGCAAAAGTGAAACGAAGTCTTAAGAATTCGACTTTTCAAGTTAGACAAAAAAATTAATGTGTTAAAAAACGTGATAGATTTAATGAAACCAACTTGAACTTGACATTTAAGGTGAAAAGCAACAGCCGCTGTTGAGGCGGATGCAGTTCAACAATGCTCCCAAAAAACTTTCAAACGTCATGGAATGAGTTGTCATTTCAAAAAATAATTTAGGCGTCAAGTTATTAGTTCCCAATTTTGAAATAAGAAAATCTCTCACTTCATTACTTGGTTCCAAAAAAGAAAGAACTGAAATAAATTTCAGCTCCAGCGCTTGAATTCAAAAAAACATTTTCAAAACAAACCATTCATTTTCCTACAGGCCAGCGCATCATCAAACGCTCAAAACACGACCCAGCAATACTCGTAGAACCATTTTCTAAGACTCTGTACCCAGGAAATGTCTCTTCTCCCCATAATGTCAGAGTTCAACGTAATGATTTGCTTATATTCTGAACAGGGAACCTGAACTTTTCCTGCACAACTGAAACTTTGAAGTGCTCCGAAGAAAAAATTGTGAAAAATGTTTCTCGAGACATGCTCGTACATTAGCGGGTCCAAATGCTTGTAAGATTCCAAAGTGCATCTAATTGACAAAAAGGAAATCGAAAAACATTATTCTTAAAAATTTTACTCACATTTCTGAAGGCTACTAGCAGCAAAGGAAGGAACTCCAAAAACTTCATCTTGCATTCCGTGATGCCATCTTTTTTTGAGATGGCCATTCAAACAAGGAATGTAAGTTTGTCAAATGATTGTGATAAATCGATGCTTCCTGGTTCATTTTGTTCCCTTTTTTTCAAGGCTCAGAATAGGTTTCCGGTGATAAAATTTCAAAATAGCCCAGGCTGTGACAAATTTTCCCAAGTTCAAAGTCTGTACTTGACTCAACGCGTCAAATTTTCTGTCAACTCGAGACCTGGTTTCTCGAAAAGTGTAAAACAATTCAACACTTTCAGTTGTGTGTCTCTCGATAGCATATTCAGTGTCTTTGCTCTTTTACACTCGTCAGCCTACACTCGTCAGCCTACACTCGTCAGCCTACACTCGTCAGCCTATGCTCGTCAGCCTGCACTCGTCAGCCTACACTCGTCAGCCTATATTTTATTGAGTAGCCTCGGAAAAAGTTCTAAATTTCTGGACTTACATTCTTAGTTTTTCGTTACACGCGCTCTGTTTATTTTGAAAAGCCAACACGGGATTTGGGCACCAGTTTCCTCGCCAGTCTAACAGGATCGCGCCGCAACTTTCACGGACGATTTGAACTAGGACGCTTTGAAGTCAGTTGAAGGCGTTTAAAGCTCTCCTTTCGATGCCACGGCCATGTTTCTCTTGCCCAGTAGGAGCAATAATATTTTCTCGTCATGGCGTATGAACCATCAAACATGTGATATATTTCGTTACAGTTTGTTTCATTTATTTGTATTTATGTACTTGGAAATATTTTTTGTATTATATGTATTGAGTAGGATTAATTCTTTTCGTCATGTCATAGGAATAATTAAACATGCGATTTATTTGCCCTAGAAGTCGCTGAACTTATTCGGGCCCACAGGAAGCTATACTCAAATTTGACCATTGTACTAGACTTAAGAAACATTCTACCTCTGTAACACCTGTGGTATATAATTGAAATTGTTGTCATTGTTTGTATAATTTATTTTTGTTTTTGTATTTGGTTAAATAGTTTGTATTAGATGTATTGAGTAGGAGCGATTCTTCTCGCCATGTCCTAGGAAATATTGAGCATGTGATATATTGTCAGCATGAGCAGTGAACTGTCAGTTTTACTCTCAAGTTTTGTTGTATTTATGCATCATGCATGACACAGTTGTTTTCAGATGGCTTTATTTTTCTACTAATGTACCCAGGAATAATTTTGGTTTTTAACATTCATTAATTGAAAATTGAGGAGCGAGTGTGCTTGATGATCTGACGAAATTTCGTCGGCTCGTGCTCAGATTGTGGCTTTTCCGATTGCTCGATTATAACATTGCTCAATAGTCGCATAAGATTAATCTTAGGCAAGCGTAGCTTTAAATGAAATTAGCTATTGATTGTGTTCCGATTCATAAAAAAATTGGTTTACTTTCTTGAAATTTCTCTTCCATGAAGATCACACTTCGAGTTCAAATTAAACAGCTCACTACTTGTAGAAAATATATCGCTACCACTAGAACTTACTACGATCTGAAAGTACCTTAATACCGCAAGGAAATAGCTCACCATTTCCTCAAAAGAGCTGAGTTCTTCTAGAACATAGCCCACTATCGCTGAAAAATAACTAAGTACCACTAGAAAAATAGTTTTCGACCATTAAAAACCTCAGTGATCAAATAACTCACTTTCTCCTAAAAATAACTCACCACCTACCTGAGAAAATAACTAAATAGCTCTGTAAATGGCTCACTATCTAATGAAAAGAGCCCGCAGCGGCTAGAAAAAGCTCATGTACCGTTAGCAAATAACTCGGTGCCTCTCGAAAATAGCTCGCTGCCGTTAGAAAATAACTCTGTTCTTCTAGAAAATAGCTCATTACGCTTAGGAAATAACTCGGTACCGCAAGAAAACAGCTGGCTACAGCAAGAAAACAGCTGGCTACGCTAAAAAATAACTCCGTACCAGTATAAAATTACTCACTTCGCTTGTAAAAAGTTCCTCGGTGACCAAGACCGTGTGTTCTATGACGTGAATTACCGAGACTATTACAGAAGTTCATGAGTGCTGCGCTCCGTAAAACGTCTTCACATGGATGCCAATGTCAAACCAGACCAATGCTTCAGAGGTCAAAAACGCCCTTGTATAACTTAGTTACATTTCTGCTGCAAGTTATTTCCAAGCATTGCACTGACTAGAGTCCGCTTCAAAAAACGACCCATTCCGTCGCCCCAATGTGCGCTCGGCACCACCGCTTCATTTGATGGGGTGTTTCTTTCACATTTGCCTCATTTTTTGAGCAATTTGACCTCATTTCAGAGGATGCAGGAACGATTACAGCCGCTGGCATGCAAGTAGTGCATGCAAGACGTCGTCATGCACAGCGTCCCTTGATTTCAATTGAGAAAAGTTTTTAAACTCTGACTATTTTTCGAGCCCCTCATGAGTAGGCAATGGAAGTCCCAGATGCAGAATATTTTTAGTCTTCTTTACTAAATGTACTAACATTGAGTATAAAATTGAGCTGAAAATGTGATTTGAATATAAAAGTGAATTGATACCAGATTGAAGTGCAGCCTCGTAAATTTCGCTGATTATTGTTCAGTCATCTCCTCGTGATTGAAAGTAAGCGATCTGTTTGTGATCATTTTTTACGGGCCATCAACGTCGTAAGTAAGTGTTCCAGCTGACTATCTTTAGTGCACTTTGGCAACTTTTCCAAGCAACACACGTGCTAGCGCCTGCAGATGATATCGTTGGACATTTGACTGCAATTTCTGCACAGCAATTTCTGAGTCTCGAATGCCACGACGAAATTCGAGACTCAGAAATAGCAGTGCCGCAGAGGCAGCCGTGTATGGAGCACGCTGTGCTGATTGCCCATAATTCGCAAAAAAAAATACCATTAAAAAGTGAGTATAGATCATATCTTCAGAGAAAATTTCTACAAGGTCACTTCTGATGAGGTGTTGAGGAAGCCAGATCTGAAGAGAAAAGAATGTCGTATTCGTAACTTGAGGAGCAAATCCTGCTTTCCGAAACAGGAAAATTAGATTTCCGAGCGTCCTGTGTTCTGTGTTTTCTGGGAAATCAACCGTGAGTTGACTTCAAGTAAATCTGAGCATACGGACTTAAGCTAGTCGAGATAAACAGTACATAAACTTCTCGCAGGGTTTTTCAAATAAATCCGAACAAATTTATAAATGTCGGAAATTCTGATCTGGCCAAAGATGGCAAAGCTGAAGTGCTTCATTTATGCTCAGTTATCGTACGTTGCGGTGACGCGATGAAAAAATTGTTTCATCTCCTGCGAGAGACTGATTGGTTCTCAAACCAAGAAGAGTACCACTGAAAGTAATGAATTACTCAGCGAACAGCGTGTTCAGATTCACGCTGCTAATTATGAAGATACCAGTTCTCATGCAAATGAACGCAAGAAATTTTGGCAGTAAGGAAAATGGAATGGAGTCTCAATAGACAATTTTGTGCTTAAACTTCATAAATTAGCTTTCGCAATTTTACGTTCGAAATTCAACCTTCGTGTGTGATTTTCATTCTGAGCGTACATGTTTCAGGTGCACTTGTCTTGACACGTATGTATATACATTTCCCTAACTTATTATCTGCTTCTCGTTCCGTGATCAGTCACCTTCATTCCACTGCTCATCTACCTCTACAATACCTTTCAGTTTTCTTTCATTACTCATTCATTCAATATTTCTTGGTATTATAATTTATTATTTCATCAAGCACTATCTGCATTCATTCACTCGTTCAAGTTTGACGCGCTTCGGCCATTCTTCACCCAACCTTGACCTACTTTGACCCGCTCCTAAGGCCCTTTATTCATCTGTGCACAATTCAAGGCTTGCTCTAGCATTCAGTTCGACAGCCCCACTCATTATTCTCGCTTAACTATTCTTCGCATCAGAAACCCCGCCATTTTATCGGATTCGGGATACTCAAGGATGATGCAATACCCTCTTGTGTTGGACTTAAGAGATTAATTGGGGTCCCTTGAAGATAAACATATATTAAATATACTCTAAGCTCATATTTGCTTAAACATGACAAGCGCATGATTTTACACTTGAATTAAAGTTGACTTGGTACAGGGCAAAAGTTGGATTTGTGCAACGCAAGAGTTAATTCGGTGCGAGGCAAAAATTAATTCGATGCAAAGCAAAAGTAAATTCGGTGCGAGGCAAAAATTAATTCTATGCAAAGCAAAAGTAAATTCGGTGCGAGGCAAAAATTAATTCTATGCAAAGCAAAAGTAAATTCGGTGCGAGGCAAAAATTAATTCTATGCAAAGCAAAAGTAAATTCGGTGCGAGGCAAAAATTAATTCGGCGCGAGGCAAAAGTGAACTCTCACGCGCAGGTGCATCGCAGCAAAGCACCATCCTTCATTCGCGGTAGGCGTGACTTGCAAATTTGTTTGAGCGTTAAAACCTGAATTACTTTTCCTCGGGAGCCAATCTGCACTCGCTCCAAATCGAGTGGGAGTTCGGAGAGATTGGAGAGATGTTTCGCGGCTCTAGACGCGAGTTAGAAGAAGTTCTGGGCGGAGGTTATTATTTTAGAGGCTTCGATCCACTTCCCTGCTCCGCCTCAAAAGTTCTCGGATAAAGAAGACGAAGGAAGACAAGGGGGAGAGGGAGCTCAACGTCTGGTGCACTGGGCTGCTTCTCAAAGAATTATCGGTATTCGAAAAATCCTTAAAAGGATTATTTTTGCGAGAATGGATTTGCCGAAGGAGAGAAGATGGGCTGGCTTGCACCGGCGTTTCAGCATTGCTGCTGATACTGAGCGAGCTTGTGAAGGAAACGCGACAGATCGTTCCAAGATTCCGAGCTGCATCGGGAATGTAAAATTTTTCAAAAGTTTGCAACATTTGCAAAATGAACCGGCTTGAAAGTGCCGAGGCAGCACCTGTATTTTGCGAAATCGATGGGGGAAAAGCTCCAGAGGTGCGTCGATTTCACATTACGAATGACGGAACGGCAGTGTTTTTAAAATGGAAGGAGCCATTTCAGCAGCTTAGTGGCTTACGTTAACATACAGACGATAGATTCATCCAACGTTAGGTAATTTATGTCTGATTTAGGTTCATTTTAACACGTTTCCTGCTAGGATTCCACCGCTGGTAACTGAGGAGATTTTCAAAATGCTGCTGACCGACCTGCAGTCACTAACTCAATTTTATAAATGTTTGAAGAAAGCTAAATGAAAGACGATCCATTCAAGGTTTGCTGGTTTAAAAATTGCTTACTACCGTTGACTTTAACTTTGAATTGAATATTGAACTTCAGTTTAACCCATTGCAGTCAACGTGTTAAATTAGAAAAGACTTTTTGGGCTAGGATAGGTTAGGTAAGGTAAGTTTGATTTAAGATTTAAATTAGAAATAATTCGTTAGACGAGGATTGGTTGGGTGAGGTAAGTTAGGTTTGTGTTCATTTAAATTGAAAAATGATGAAAATGATGAACTTGAGTTGAACGCAAAGCGACAAAGAGAATTATCATCGTTTTATAATTTTTTTCAGAGCAGCTGAGAGGAATTAAATCCAGAACAGAAACATAAATGGTGGTCTCAAACTCCTGCTTATCATCACAGTCGAACACGAGTCCCGGCAATGAATTACATTCCAATACAGATTGGGGTATCCACCAAACAGACGAGTGTGGCACCGTACAGTTTCCAACACAAAGGGATGGGCTTCAGCTGCAACTCCTGTGTTTCTCCCAAAACCTCGAGGACAGAGAGAGAGAGAGAGAGAGAGAGAGAGAGAGAGAGAGAGAGAGAAAGAGAGAATAGCAACCATATTGTTGAATCCGTCATAAAACATGTGGAGTAAAGTTCAACAAATTATTCTGTGCACGACCGACGAGCTGAGTGTCTCCCCAAGACGTTGAGGACAGGGATAGAGGAAAGCAAGTATGTTATTGAACACCTGGTCAAACTTGCAGAGTCAAGCAACGATGAGACAAGTTCACTAAATTATTCTGTACGCATGACCGACCAGCTGTGATTCTCCTGAAGTCCTTGCAGGCAGGAAGAGTGTAAAGCAACCTATGACCTATAGTGTATTGGATACCTTACAGAATATATATATGCAAGCAACACACCGTCTGTGAGACAAGTTCATGCAGTTTATCAGGGCACACAACCGACCAGCTGAGCAGACGAATCAGTCCAGTAAACCAAGGTGACTTGCAGCCTACATGGGAAACAATGTTTAAGCGAAGGCAATAATAATAATGCATCAACAGACCGCATCACTGTCCCTCAACCACACACAGCATCAACCTTGCATGCGCAGGAGGCGAAATGAATATGAAGCCCTTGAGACGCGGCACCTGTACCTCATACGGAGGCTTCTCACCTGCCTGAAATCCACTTTAATTAACCCCGAGACGCCTTTATACCTAGACGTGCCCGAGGGTGCTTCACTCCTCCATCCACTTTCACCAACTTCGTACTCACCTGTTCCTCCTATATCCAGTTGCGCTGCGATATTGTCCGAGTCTCGGGGACGGTGGGAGAGCCTAAAATAGTTTCATAATGTATGATAAGAAAATGCAATGTAGGGGCAAAGGCGTTTGTGTGGATGTAATGCTGTAGTGTTTACATCTTCAGTACCACAGCGGACTCACGCAACGGGCATGAGGTGCAAAGCAGCCAAAGGAAGCCACTAAATTTTCCCCTTTCCAATCTGAACCGTAAAGTTTACCACCAACGGTTTGGGAAAGTGTTTTACCTCAGGCCACCTGCCCAAATCACTTTATGGATTTCTATATGATGTGAACTGAATGTCACAGAAGTGCCTTTTCAAAATTCGTGCACACAACCGTTTGTTTTTGAAGAAAATTTATTCAGTAATTAATTACGAGACGCCAGTTCATCTATGGAAAAGTTTTCTTACGCCCAAAAATGCAAATTACTATTTTGGTTGACTGTCATGTCCATTAGTTCCAAAAATTTACTTCTGTGATATTCATTTCATACTATATATAAATTCATAAATTGAAACGGGCAGGGGACCTGAACTAATACACTTTACCAAACCGTAAGAGATAGAAATTTCTTTTTCGGAAATCAATCACACACAAAATTATAATAAAGTGATTACCATGACGTTGTTTTTCCATACTTGTTGTCATTGCCTCGGGCTGTCTTAAAAAGACTCACGCAATACCAAGATAAACACTTAGATTGCTGTGGGTAAAACCGAGGTTTGATACTCAACTCAAATTTAAAATCAATTGTGGTAAATAATGCTGAAAATAGCAACTATTAACTAGATCGTACTTTCATTTAGTTACGATTAAGTATTTATGAAAAGTGAGTTTGTGACTACTAGTCGGTCAGCATCGTGAAAACTCCCTCAGTGACCACCGGTGGCTCAGGTCGCAAAGTGTTGAAAGGGAAAAACTATTAACGGACACTTCTCGTTAACTTAGCGCAATTTTTTTTAGTTACAGAACAATACCTCAATTATTTTCTCTCCCATTTTTTACGCACACGATGTGTTACTCAATTATTTTCCCTTCGTGATTGCGAGGGACTAGATTCTGTTATTAAATAGATTGTGGAATATTTCACGTGGCTTTTTCTTTACATGCGCCCTGTGCATGTGTGTCGCCGCGTCTCATTTATAGGAACCAAATTCATGATCAGGCAATAATGTATTGTAAATGCGATGGACTTGACGTACCAAAAGATCGAAATGTCATAGTAGCTCTACAATATAACAGCCCAAATCGTCATCGACGTAATTCCAGGTTCTCTACAGAAACACAAGAGTCAAACTCAAAAGCTCTTTGTGGTTGCCTCCAAGCGTAGGTAAGACAATAGTAACAAATCTTGACCCGTGCCCCGAGTATTGAGCCTTATGTGTACCAATCGGTAAATTGCTCATTTACGTACTCACGTACCAGTGTACATGAATGATATTCATCTGTTTCGCGACCACTTTAAGAAATAACTGTTATCATGCCAGGAGAAATGCGTTGTGTTATTGTATTTGTCATATTTATTAGGAAAGATAAAAGTGTATTCGAGCATTAACGCTGGTTTCCCTATTTTGCTACTTACAACCTAACCAAACCCGTTTACAACCGCGGAAATGCGGTGAACGTGTTAGGATAAATTTTCCTAAATTTATTGCACGCTTACATCTATATTTCAGCATGTTCAATTGAGTTACCATTAATTCTGGCTTAATAATAATCATTAATTAATGGTAATAATAATCATCTTAATAAGAATCATTAATCATCTTAATAAGAATCAGTAATCATCTTAATAAGAATCATTAATCATCTTAATAAGAATCATTAATCATCTTAATGAGAATCATTAATCATCTTCATATGAATCACTAATTTTTAAGTAGAGGCTCTTCTATAGCGACGCACTCCAAATGCTGCCCAGAGAAGAAAGGTTTGGTTGAAACCAAATCCTGTTGTGGCTGATTTGTTTCCAAAGATAATTGAGTGACCGAAATCGTAAGTTTTTTCATTCCAGGGTGCTTTAATATTCAAATTTGTGTAGTACTCATGAAGTTCCGCCCACAATCAGACCTGTAAAGGCGTATTTTATCCTGTTTAGTTTTGTGTTCTATAATCCGCGACACATTAACTCTTAAAAAATCCGAGGTCGGTGGGTTTTCATGACAAATGATTTAGCCAACCGGGCGCATGCACAATTAGTCATTTTAAAAGTTTTCGCTGGCCACGTGTGTAAGATTAATTTATCAAACCGCTTAGAATGAAGAGGAGTGTTTGTATGCGTCGCAGTTCTATCTCTTTTCATTCATACATAACAGGAACGTTGATCTTGTAAATTCGGATAATCATTCTGTTATGCAGAAGTACCAGCAACATAGAGATTAAACTGTGCGCTCTCACTGCGTTATCCAAGTTCAGTGAATATGTCTATCCAAAATACCGTATCTCACCGGCCGAAATCCTTGTGAGCGTTAAACAAAAAGCCTGATGTATTACCTGCTCTAAAGTAAGCTCTCCGGATGCACTGGCAGGCAACTTGCGGTCATAGAAGCGCTCGTGCATCAGAGTCACTCCTCCAATTGAATAGATACTTCGTGATGCCCAATCTTCTGTGAGAGTTTCCTCTTATTAAGCAGAGTTCGGTATCATTGCGTCTATCCCAATCAGGACATAAGAAACCGCAAAAAGTTTGCCAATAAATTTGCCCCAATTTATACGGTCGTTGTCTGATGTGTTGACGGGCAGCACTGAGAAAAATAGGCTCAACTAATGAAGAACTTGAGGCAAAAACTCTCACTCCAGATAGGTGGCTTCGAGGTTGGGCTGAGGGCTCCCGGCAGGCAGGCTGGGGTCTGTTTTTTACCAATTGAGAAATGGAGTTCTTCGATAGAGATAAGGATGCCTCTGTAATGTGTATGAAGTTCCGAGGAGTTCAGTGATTATTTTACTGAAATCCACTGAGGGGTTCAGTGAGAGGCGCAGTGGGAGCAGATGAATGTAGGAGTTTAGCGTTTACAATGTTGTACAATTGTTGTGTTGCTTGACACGAAGTTTTATAAATGTTAAATCCTCACGGGAGGACTTCTATTGCTTATAAAAAATGTACTATGCATCAACATTGCTAACGAGAAGTAACAAATCTGAATACAACAGGCGCGCGCTTCCAAAATACTTTGGGCATTTGCACGTATTAGCGCTGATATGCTCGTGCAGCGCCATTCACAGTAGTTTAGCGCAGTCCAGCGCAATTCACCGCAGTTTAGCGCAGCTCACCGCAGTTCAGCGCAGTTCACCGCATTTCAGCGCAGATTAGCGCGTTTCATTGCAGTAACGTTCGCGTGAGAGCAGGTCGCCGCAGCATCTTGCGGCAGCACTAAACTGCGCCACTTCACGCAGAACATTAGCACCGAAGCCATCAACTGCCGCCATGTAGACATTTTTGCACCACCGCTGCGCAGAGCAAACCACATCAATCCCTGGTTATCAGCAGCTCTGCCCAGAGCAAATTTCTTACGGAGTGGAAACAAAAAAGTTTTGACATCAGATTTGGGGATTACATTGTTACTGAAGAGCGTACGTGTTACATGAATGTAATACAAATTTACTCACATATTAATTGAATTATTATTAATTTCGATTTCGTATCACGCCAAAATGATTCTTTGGGATCTTCCAAGAACTTAAGAGGAAGGTACCAAAGATTCATTATATATTAATGGAAAGTACATAAATTGCATTGGAAATAAATTTAAATCAACAAGGATTCCTTCTCACAGGAAAAATCCATTCATACGGTCCAGAACATCAATTCAATATTCATGAAACGGTAAATGTGTAGCGTTTGGTTATAATCGAATTTCCAATTTTAGGTGCGGAAACATACTTAATTAGATCTAAATAAACAACTTTTCTTCTATTCACTTTTCGCCATAAATAACTATTTTACGAGTTATAGCGGTATGGTACTTTTCGCAATTGTATTGTTGCAAGCGCGCGAAAAAAAGGGAAAGACTCCAAATGGACTCAACGACATTAGGGGAAGGCCCTAAATGGGCTCTTCCGTTAACGGTCTAATAATCGTGTCATTAATATGTATAATATATAATCGTGTCATTAATATATATAACGGTCTAATAATCGTGTCAAGTATCTTGTATTATGTAAAACACCGTGATCGTTTGGTAATATTCGAATTTCTAATTTTGGGTGCAGAAACATAGTTGTTGCAAGTGCTGGACGCGCTCGATCATTCGAGCGCGTCGAACGGGAGAGTCCATTGTAGTGTTGCCATACAACGCCTTCGATGAAATTCTTTCTGCTTCAAACAACAGAGTTGGGGTCTGTAATTTACCGCTATAACTCGTTAAATACTCATTTGCGACGGAAAGAGCATCGAAGAAAAATTGCTTAGTTACATCTCATTAACTATGTTTAGGCACCTAAAATTTGAAATTCGATTATTACCAAACGCTACACATTAACCCATAAAACAATTACATTTTTCACTTTTTCCCCTAAAAACCCTTGTTCCCCAAAACAAGTAGTGACAGATAACCCACAAGTACTCATACTCGTTATTAAGTCATAGGTCCATAGAGAATAAGTTTGTCGTTTCCCTAAAACTATTTCATCATGAATAAATTTTGTGATTTTTTTTACATTTGATATTTGGCACAGTTTTTCTGAACCTTTCGGTTACCTTCTTCACTATGAAAGCTGTCCATGACAGCCGCATCATAATTTATAGGATTTTATAGGAAAAACTGTTTCAACTATCACTTTATTTAAGCTAACCTAACTAAACCTAACATCAACATCAAAAGGAAACCATAAATTAAAAGTGGTGCCAGATAACCCATAAGTACCCGAGTATGTGCTGAGCTGCAACATTCTTTATATGCAAAATAAAGTTCACAAAAATGCGCAAGTAAAATTGAACCAAATATTCCAAATTAGGAATTCTCCTCTGGGAGATACCACTATTGTATCTGTGGGAGTTATCCTTTCCGGGGGGAGGGATATGTGAGGTCCCGAGCTAAGGGCTTGTTAGACCTTCATTTGATGAAACAGAATAAGTTTTTCTGTCACAGATCACCTTTTTCCGGTTCATTTCTTCTGTTTTTTTTCAGCACCTACTACTTTCTTCTACAACTTTTATCATGTTTCACAAAAATTTTCCTCAACTTACTGTTTCTATGCACCTTGTGCATAGAATCCGGATTTCCTATAGTCCATTTCAAATAGCGCTTTCCTCGTTCCTCTCTTTGGAACGTCTTTGTTGCGGTTAGGGAAGCTTAAACGAAGGATCTAATCTCCAAATTTTGAATTTTGAAAGTGTTCGTCTGCTGGTTAAAAATTCAGAGCTTATAACAGCGCCAGGGCTGCCGCTGCCTCACACTCCACGGTGGAACTTGATCGGTCGGTCTGATGACAACTCGGGGCTGTCCATGGTTGAAATATCTTCCGCAGCAACGCATCTGTTAAGCAGGCCGTCACCTGTGCAGTCAGTCACCTGTGCAGGCTGTAACCTGTGCAGGCTGTCACCTGTGCAGGCTGTCACCTGTGCAGGCTGTCAGCTGTGCAGGCTGTCAGCTGTGCAGGCTGTCACCTGTGCAGGCTGTCACCTGTGCAGGCTGTCACCTGTGCAGTCAGTCAGCTGTGCAGGCAGTCAGCTATGCAGTCAGTCACCTGTGCAGTCATGCAGTCACCTGTCCAGGCTGTCACCTGTGCAGTCAGTCAGCTGTGCAGTCAGTCACCTGTGCAGTCAGTCACCTGTGCAAGCAGTCAGCTGTGCAGTCAGTCACCTGT
>JACJUY010000853.1:82809-136681 GCA_014220935.1 Platorchestia sp. MABIK | reverse complement strand
AGCTCGGGTTGTGTTGTTTGTTGGACTCGGGTTGTGTTGTTTGTTGGACTCGAGTTGTGTTGTTTGTTGGACTCGGGTTGTGTTGTTTGTTGGACTCGGGTTGTGTTGTTTGCTGGACTCGGGTTGTGTTGTTTGTTGGACTCGGGTTGTGTTGTTTGTTGGACTCGGGTTGTGTTGTTTGTTGGACTCGAGTTGTGTTGCTTGTTCTACTTGGGTTGTGTCGTCTCTGGAATTCGGGTTGCGTCGTTCATGAAACGCACAAACCTCCGCGTTGGGTGGCTGGTCTGAGCCAAGGCTGCTAAATCAAAATGGAATTTCCATAGAATCTTGAATTCTTATCTTGGTACAAAATCTTAAAACCCTCCCAAATTGGTTATGAATAAAACTCTCCAAAATTGGTCAAGTAACGCTTCTGTTTCTGCTTCATTTCATTTTCCTGTGTTCGACCGTTCAATGTTCGCAGATTGTACGAGTAATTTTAATCTGAACGAAAGGGCAAAAACCAAGCGACGTTTCATTTTTAAAAATCTGTATGTCAAAATTAGACCGTTTCATGCAGGAATAAGTCATAGAACAAGCGCACGCCTTTGCCATCCTCCCCATTCCTCAATTAGGTCTCACACAGAGTTTCAATGCAATGCACGAATTTATGAATCAGACTTTTCCATAATAGGTTATTCCAGCAATTCAGTTAAACTTAGAATTTTGGAGTCCCTCTACATCCACAAATTAAAGCCTCAGCTTAATGACATGCAGAGCGCTCACCCTCTCCACATAGTTAGATCCTTAACTCATCCCCCTGTCACTTTCTTCCATTCTTATGTGTGCCGCTGTCGAGACACCAACAGTTTCTCTAACATAGGTTTTTAATGTTTCACCAATGTCATTTCAGATTGTTTTAGCCAATGATGGATCTAGGTTTTTAATGTTTCACTTTTGTCATTTCAGATTGTTTAGCTGAAGATGGGTCTAGGCCCGAAACGTTCTAATTTTGACATACAGATTTTTAAAAATGATGTCACCTGGTTTTTGCCCTTTCGTTCTTGTTAAAGTTGCGTTGCACGCAGAACTTACCAATAATTTAAACCTCCCCCGAGCTTTAGTGATAGCTGCGTCAAGTAACGATCTGATGCGACCTACATCCAATACTCCAGCTCTGAAATACAAAGCTTAGGCCTGTGTAAAGAATTTCCAGAGGTTACATTGTTCGCGTAAGGCAAGATTTCATAGCCCGCCACCTTTCCTGACTCAAGTAAAGTTGAAACGAGGCTCTCTAAGAATAATTATTGTCGCTTGTCTACACAGCTAGAAACCCGAGTTTCAAAAAGTATATGGAGTCTACAAATGATTTTTAGAGAGTGCGTTCTTAAATGCTGCCAGTTTAACTTCACTGATTGTTCTGTCGCAAACTGCCTGCGACGCATCAAAACTACTGATCGTCCTAACTAAATTTTAAGGTTTAAAGAATACAATGCACGCAACGAGAGAGTTTTTACTCTATTCTTGATTTGTTTTGCAAGACCCTTTGGGCTTGACAGATTCTCGCACCGCATGAATTTCTCCTCCTGCTGGAACAAGCAAGGAACTAATTAAATTCAACCGAGAAAACTAATTTCTTTCAATATATCAGTAAGTCAATCGTTTGATAACTTTACTCAATGGCTACACCACTCTCCCGTAACCGTCCACTTACGGATAGCACAACTGCTCGGTTTCCTTCAAGTTAAAAATACCGAGACGGCAAACCCCGTGCAGCACACGAGAAGCTCAATGTTATGATAGTTGAAGATTTCAAACAACCAGGGACTCGAGTATTTTCCTCGCAGAGTGAAATACTGTAGAAACAGTCTAATTAGAAACCAAGACTCAATGGAACCACTTGTAGCAAATATTTCACGTAAAATTTACACATTTCAAAGTACGCAATTTAAACCTCGCCTAAAGCTCACCTTCAACTTTAATACCATTGGCACAGATAAGAAGTTAGCTTGGGAAGCCATTTTAGGAAATTAGGAGGAAAAACAGTTGAAGGAACCTGTCCTCGGCATAGGACAGGTTGAATTGTTAGCGTTAAACTAATCGTTACACAAGGCAAAGCCCGAAAGAAGTATATTAACTTTCTCTTTATTGAGAGCAACTTTCACGTAATTAAACACTCATAGTAAAATTGGTTTAGACGAAAGTTACTCGTTAAGTGAAGCGGACTGAGTCCAACATTTTGAGTTATAAGGTTAAGTTGACGTGACTAGTGTCACTCCAGCTGTGACGTCAGTCACTTTAAAGTTGAAACGCACAATTGACCTCTTTTCGAAGATTTTCCTTTATTACATTTAAAAGTTCCGTTTATTAACCTACTTTATTTTACTCTATTAAGAGAATAGTTAAAAAACCGAGGTAGGTTTAAGAAGTGACAAACTCCACGCAAAAACCAATATATAAATGAACGAAATTGAAATAGTGGCCACTACAAATAATAAATAGGAAACGTAGAGCGCAGCCAGTGGAAGAATAACTAGAGAAGCTTCCCAGCAATACTCTGGCGATAAAAGACCGATTCAACGAGTTGCCTCTCAGTCTCCAACACTTTGTGCCGCCTGGCTCTGTCTAACAATTTTTACGATCCTTGATCGGGACCTCAGCTAATGCTGAGATTATTTTCTTTCTTCGTCGGAGCGAAGAATGACGGAGGATTCGCGAAATTTCCTCATTTGTTCCGTTTCATTGGAGAATTGGGCCCGGTGTATCTACATGTTGTCTTTGCTAGAGACATCATTTTGTGACTAAATAACATTGATCAAATTGAATTTTCTCCTAAAACTGAAATCACAATCAGTGAACGTGACAATAATGACCTAGAGGCTAATACCAAACGCTCTACTAGACCCAGTAAATGCAATAACTCAACTAAAGATCTGCCTATGGGGATAAATAATTTCAAAACATTGCACATGAATGCTCGCAGTCTAAATGGTAAAATGGATGACACAAGGGAATTGTTGATCACTAGCGATGTCGATATTTTATGCGTATCTGAAACATGGTTCGATTCACGAATCGAAAGTTCATATTTCAACATTACCTGCTACACATTGTACCGTTATGACGGAGTCAAGAGTAAGAAAGATAGCGGCTCATGCATTTTCGTCAAAGATGTCTGCTCAACATCCTTATTTCCGATTAAAGAAAAATGAAAAAACATAGAAATGGTTTGGCTCAATGTTCAAGTAAACAAACACAAGTCTTTCATTATCGGCAGTCTTTACAGATATCCGTCAGTATCTCTACGTCCAAAACTAGATTTCATTCAAAATATTCTTAAATTAATCTCTGCAACCAAAAAGTCTTTCTATGTTTTTGGAAATTTTAGCGTAGATCTTACAAATAAAATAATCATCTGAACAAGATGCTGCACAAGCTTAATCTTTCACTAATGGTTCAAAAATCAATGCGCATTACTAACACTTTCAAAACTCTTCTTGACCTAGCAATTACAAACAATCCCCAAGCAGTACACAGCACAGATATCTTACCGTCCTTTTCTGATCACCATTCGGTAGAATGTCTAATCAATATCGCAAAAGAGAAACAGAAATTTTGTTACATTACATATCGCGTGAAAAATCACTTCTCCCTTGAAATATTTCAAGAAAAGCAATTCGACAGATGGAGTCAATTTCAAGGCATGGAAAACACCGATGATGTCAATCTACAAGTTTCGCTTTTCAATGAAAATTTCGTATCAGCCCTTAACGAATGCGCACCTTTCACTACGAAGAAAGTTGAGCCAAGAATTTCTAAATGGAAAACAGACGAGATAAAAGAGTTGAGCAGAGCTAAAAGAAATGTGCAGCTTGAGCACAAACTGAACAAATCAGACAGTACGCTTAGAAGGCTATATAAAGATCATGAGAAGATCCTACGAAGAAAAGTTAGGGAAGCAAAACGAGACTACTTCCACAAAGAACCGTTGGCAGCAAAAAAAAAACAAAAAGAACTTAAATCATTAGAGAAGTTGCTAAGTTTAAAAAATCGGACTGCAAAAGCACTTTTGACAACCCCTCAAAAACGGCTAATGACTTTAACACTTTTTTCTCAAAAGTTGGCGAAGATGTTTCAAAATGAAGTGTCTAGGACAGTTTCAGACACATCTACTGCTGCAAATCTGAGCGTTGTTTCATTCTCAAATACTAGAAACAAATGGAGACCAAAGCCGGTTAGCGTAATAGAGATACGAAAAATCTTCTACTCACTAAAAAATACTAAAGCGATAGGACATGATGGCATTGGCCTTCAATATATGAAAGACAGCTTCCCTGTCACAGCACCCCTGATTTGCTTGATAATAAATACATCTCTAGCCACAAACAAGTTTCCCGATCAGTGGACACTATCCTTTATTAAGCCGTTACATAAATCTGGTAAGACCGAAATAGCGTCAAACTACAGACCAATCAGTCTCCTGCCTGTGGTGTCCAAAATTTTAGAGCAAGTAATAACAAACCAGCTCTCGTCTTACTTAGATGAGTCACATCTACTTCACCGCAATCAATATGCTCACAGAAGAAACATCAGTACTCAAGACGGGAGACTAGCTTAACATAACAGAAAAAATTTACAGTGAAATGGACAAAAAAATTAACTCTCTCAATATTGCTTGATCTCTCCAAAGCTTTCGACAGGAGCATAAAAAACTTCTACAAAAAATTCTGACCTCAGAATAGACACTCAGTGGTTGGAAAGCTACCTACTAAACCGCCCTCATGCAGTGGGTTTGAATAATTAAATGTCACCATTCATATCGAATAAATTTGGCGTTCCCCAAGGTTCAATCCTCGGCCCGCTCATATTTTCAATTTTCGTTAATGATTTCCCCACTATGCCGGCAAACACAAAAATTTCAATGTATGCTGATGACATACAAATCGCCATGACAAGTTGGGCAGCGGATTTGAAAGAAACACAAGCCAACGCTGAAAACCTTCTAAGAAATCTGAAATTGTGGAATGACCATAATGGCCTCAAACTTAATACAAGTAAAACTCAATACATTATTTTTGAATCACAGAATGCGACCAATAATTTACCACCATTTACGCTAACATTTGCAGACGATAAAATTGAACCAGTAGATAAGGCAAAAAATCTTGGTGTTTGGTTCGACAAAAATATGTCTTTCAACTCACACATAGAAACAGTGTGCAACAAAATCAACGGAACCTTAATGTTCTTTCATCACATTAAGAACACACTTGACGAAAAATCCAGGTTACTAGTTATTCAGCCTTTAGTTTTATCGCATCTGGACTACTGCAGTCTAGTGTGGGGAGGTTTACTTCAATAGTGTCAAAAAGAGTTGCAAAAATGCATTAACTTCGCAGCCAAAGTGTCATGCAAAGGAAATTTAAAGAAACACGATCATCTTTTAAGAAAACTCGACTGGACCCCAATACCGAACAGATTCATAATCCAAAAAACTCGACGAGTGTTCTCATCTCTGTACCTCCCTCAGAGTAATGCAGATGTGGTAGAAATTTTTTCCATCCAATATTCCAAACGAAAAACCAAATCAGAGGAATGATGTCTCTGTCAGTTACCGTTCATCTAACGCGGGACGAAAAGCTCTCAGTTTCTGGAGCTCCTCTGTGAAACAAGCCTCCCCAGCACGTCAAAAACTGTAAAACTGTAATTGAATTTAGATCAAATGTGTCGCGTCTTTTTGCATCTCTGTCATAGGGCCTGCAGCACTTCGGTGTAAATTTCTAACTTACCTGAAATTTTGATTTTCCTGAAAATTCTGTTATAAAAATAGTAATCATTTTCTTTTTACGTTCGCTAAGTCATTCTAATATTGATCTTAATTATTTCTGTCGACTGAAATGAGCAACACAACCGTCAGCTCAATGCAGTGGAATGAAGGTCGTTTTTTATTAGTAGTATTCTCTCATACGTTCACATCTTTTTTTTTATTTTCAATTTTCTATATTTATTTTTAACATTCATATTATTAACGAACTCTGAAATACATGTGTGTGTACATCAGTATAAAGGTTCATAGATATGAGAGCTGTGATGTGTTTTTAATAAATTAATTTTTAGCTAACGTGGTCTCACTATTTCGAAATCATTCACGAAGATGCTACAATTGATTTCGGCTGAGCTGGGGGGAAGGGGAGAATTTAGTTTTTTTTTTAATTTTCTTAATTTTTCTGCGCTTTCAGCGCACACTAGCACTGAACCTTCAAATCAGAAATAACTCTAAATTTCAGTAATTAAAATTTATGGCGAAAACTTAGGGTTTTACTGGAATTAAGTCGCCACGAATGGATAAGGTATAGAAAAAGGATTAGGCAATTAGTTTTACTAAAAATCCAAACGCTTTAAAACACTGTTAAAAATGACCAATTCGCAACAAACATCGATCTCGGCCTCTAAACCAGGTAAACTTTAATCAATTAAGTAACAATTACATTACAGTGTAGTTTTAACCTTATTTAATAGTTTCCAAATTGCAAAGTCACATTCAAAGTCAATACATTATGACCGTATGCCGGCGGTACACAGTGGGCCTCTCAGCCCCTCGCGTCGACTGCGACGTCAGGTTAAAAAAACCTAATAGGATAATGTTCAAAAGCAGGCCGCTTGCCAACGGCCTTGAACATTTGCAACTGGAACGTCCGCCAGCCCCCATAGTACTTGTGGGCCCTCTCCCAGTCTGCACTGAACAGACAGCCACCGACGGTCAGCGTCTGGCTGAATAGAAGACAGTTGGGACACTCGCACTCGCACCCAGTCAGAGGGTGGCACCGGTCGAGAACCAATGGGTGATCGCTAGAATAGCTGGAAAAAATGTAAGGGTGAGAAAAGATCGTAATTATGATAATGATTATAATGATAGTAATGATAGTAATGCTGAATTCAAATAATGGTCGGATAAGAAAAGTTCAAAGATGATACATTGTCGAAAATTGTTCAACATTTTCTAAGAATTAAATTAAACAATTAAATTAAACAGTTAAATTTTAAAGACATAAATTTCAAATGAATAAATAAATCAAATAAATCCAATTGCATTTAAAATGAAAATCATAAAATCAAAGTTGGAAAGTACTACCTTGAATTTCTCTAATTTCGAATTTCATTTGAACCCATTATTCCCGAAATGAGGTGACCTCGGGTTGGGCTGCGGCTCGACCTGCAGATTCTTTCCGTTCCCCGTAGAGCTTGTTCCGCACGAGCTGGCGCTCCTTGCA
The DNA here is from genome assembly GCA_014220935.1 of Platorchestia sp. MABIK. Classification (NCBI taxonomy): domain Eukaryota; kingdom Metazoa; phylum Arthropoda; class Malacostraca; order Amphipoda; family Talitridae; genus Platorchestia; species Platorchestia sp. MABIK. Next base: position 129,431 of record JACJUY010000853.1, on the reverse strand, counting down.
CGTGGCTGAGCTCCAACCAACTTCGGCGACGTTGGGTGACGTAACTTTCACCCTGGTCGGGTCTAACCAGTGTGTTACCTCTATTCATCAATCGTTAAGTTGACTGCTGTCTACGTCAAAGTTTCCGTGTCTCGTGGCTCAGTTTACTCTAGCAACCTCTAACTTCGTGTGTTTCATTCTTTCTATCTTCTGATATAAAGTAATTAGCACTTCTTTCAATTTTTGTTGTGTTGTGTTCTTCGCACCCATTTTCATCTTGGCGTACTCCATCGATCAAAGTAAATCAAATTAAGTCGAGTGAATTCGAATTCAAATCAAAACTAATCAAATAAACTCGAATTTACTCGCATCAAATCAAATTTATAAGTGCCTGGCTCTACTAAAAGTGGAGGTTGACCGTGACCTTCTCATCAGAGCGCAGCACTGATCAAAGTCTTGTCTAATTTCCGTCGAATGAACCTCAAACTATTCTTTCCTTTCTTTTCTAAGATAGAGTGCGCTTCCTCTCGCTGTTTTTTCCCTCAAAATACCTTTTCTTATGCCTGAACGTATTCCACTGAAGACTACCATTCTTTAGGTGAGTTAGTCGCCTTATTCTAAAATCGGTGTTAATATGATCGCATATCAAAATTAATATTGAATTCTCGCGCCCCCTTCTCGCGCTCTAACACTGTCGTTCTGATCGCGGGCAGTATCAACGTCTTGAGACTACTGTTCAGTTCTCTCGCTTCGGGTCAGCTACTTCTCTCGCAAAGCCCTCAGCTTCTTGTAGGTGGGTTAGTTGTGATATTCATTGAACTATTGCAATAGTTTCGTCGTACATTTTTGTCTTTTTTCTTCTTGTAATCTTATGGTGCCTTAACTCGTGCAGTATTAACGTCGCGACTGTTTCTGTTCCGATTCTATCTCTCTTCGTGTCGAGGCCTCTACCTGGGAAAGCCGCCAGTTTTCCGTCGGTAGGTTAATCTTTCAAATATCCTGAATTCAGTTGGTAATATTTTTAGGTTATTATCTCGGTTGTTTCAAATTTTCAACGTCGTTTTTTGTTCTGCAGCACTGGTTGCAGACGGGTGTGGTCCAGTATAATGACCCCTTCTACTGCGTTGGGTTCTTGCCACAACGTTCGTTGTAGCGCCGGCCACTTCGAAGCGTGCGCTGCATTCGCTGATCTTGCTGGCAGCAGGAGCTGGGCTTGATGTCGTGCACCCTGGAATAACTCGGAAACGGAAGATTTCTCGTCAACCTCCACATTAATTTTTCGTTAAACACTGTTGTCGCTCTACACCGTTTTCTGGGTTCCTTGCAGACTTCGGTCTGTTTTAAATGTAACTTTCTCTTTTGTTCAAGGAACCTAGCACTTCTTGTTTGTGGAGAGAGACAGTAACACTTGTTGGAGGAAACTTTAAAACTTAAACTTGTAACTAAACTTATGCTGTGTTGCCGTTCGAAATAAAAACTCTTCAACTTAAATTAAACTCAGGCTGTGGCCTATCTAAATAAATTCTCGAACTTCCAAACGTAACTCGTATTGCGTGGAAATTCTCGCTATTAAATTTTGGTAGAACTAGTTTTAGTGGGCTTGCGCCTATTCGTATTCGCCAACCGTAGGTCGCATCTGACCGGGTGCGTCCCTTTGAGCGGTTACTTCTGATGTACACTTAAATATTATATTAAAATTTGCGTTAATTGAATATTTAAAATTGTATTTCTCATCATTTTCCTTCCCGAAAAGGTTAGAGATTAAGTTCAGGCATTGAAAAATCTCGATAATATTAGTACCTTGAAACCAGAGTACGTTGAATCCGTAGACCCAGTCGGCTAGCAGAGACAGGCCGCAAACGCATACTGTGTGTGGAAAGAGAAAGTAAAGGTAAGGATTTTTGAAAGTTGACAAGACAGCAGTATAATGGTTAAAACTAAAGTTCAATTAAAGAAGTGTAGCAGTTGTGTTCAGTTCTCACTAACTTCACGTAAATTACTTTATACCCACCTAAGGAAAGTTTGCCTTCAGTGAGTTAACTTGCAGAAAAGAGTAGTGGAAGATACAACGAGTCAAGAGGTCAAGAAGTCAAGATGTCAAGTAATTCAAAAAAATAAAGTGTCCCAAGATTGAGGACAGTCAAGTCGTCCCCCAGCAAAACCAAGTGCAAACCACACTCTTAAACAAGAGAGCTGGGAGAACGAGTAGCGAGACAAACTTAAGTAACGTAAACCTTATTCACTACCAAGTACCCCAATTACCAAATCTATACAAACAAAAATAAGCAATGACAATATTAACGAAAAGCAAACTCCAGCGACACCACAATCAAAGCCCCAGCGAAGGACCACACGGCATGAGGACGAGTACCACCAGCGCCACACACGACCGGGTCTGACTCGAATAGTACGACCAGAGGCCAGGAGACGTCCGTACCAGTCGTTGGCAAGCGAGCAAGTATACCGAAACAGGCAAACACCTCTCTGAGGAAACCAGCACTGGTACAAATAATTAAGGGTATCATTTAAAAAGTCAACCTGACGTACACCCTGTGGGGATTTTTCCCACAAATTTTTACTCTGGGCCATTGTTTTAATTTACCTCTAGGTGCCAAATTTTGTAAATATTTGCCACTCAGAAGTGATATCCGGCCACAATAGTATTCCATTTTATCCTATGTTCCCATGTCCGTGTAATGCTGCTGAAGAGAATACCGATAGGATGTGAAACCCGAGATGTATTTTGTCTTTTTGTTGGTGTTGTTGTTCCTTGACTGTAACCTGAGCATTCTTAAAATTTTCTATTATGAATTTAAAAACCAGTTCAATTTTACATTTTTAAAGTTTTTTCTTCTTAGTTATTTTTCAAAATAATTTCTTGCGATTAAGGTGAGCTCGACTGTCATTTTCGATGTAGTAGGAGAGAAGTTGCTTTTGATCTTTGATATTTTTTTCCCTTATGTTCATCTTCAATACGTACATATATTAATATGTGTGCGTGTGTGTGTGCATACATATGTGCGCACGCACGTGCATGGATGTACGAGAATCTGTGCACACGGAAGTTGGTATATGTAAATCTACATAAATATATAAATATGTCTCTATCTCTATTTTTACTTGAAAAAATTTCGTTCAAAATTTTTATTGCTCTTTGCGAAATGATTTAAAAAATAGATCTATCACTTCCCCAGAGAGCGTTTCTGTGAATGGGAAAAATGAAAAATACAATTAGACAAATGAAATGAAGCCCAATTTGAGCAAATGAATTGTGGAAAAATAATCTTTCTGTCCGTATGTTGAACAAGCAATGAATTTTCATTTTTGAGTATATGTTTGTTTACGCGTTTCTGCCAAAATCTTTGTAGAAATTTGCTACTCATGAGTGATATCTGGCTTACACTTTATTTCCATTTTATCCCGTGTACCCATGTCCGCATGATGTTGCAGAGAACCCCGAGAGGATATGAAACCCGAGATTTGTTGTTGTTGTTGTTCCTCGACTGTAACTTGAGTTTTCTTGAAATTTCTGTTGGGAAATTAAAAATCATTGCATTTTTACGTTTTTCGAAGTCTTTTTCCTCTTACTTATTTTTTCCTCAGATTATCTCTTACGATTACACTGAGTTTGACTGTCATTTGTTTATTATTATTTTTCTAATTTTCATTTTCAATACATTTATAAATGAATACATGTGTGTGCGTGGGTGCATGCATGTGTATGCGCACGCGTACATGTATGTCTATGAGTGTGTGCATTTGTGGGTGTCTATGTGTGTACATTTTCATATATATTTATACACACAAGGGCATTTGTACGTTTCTATTTCAAATTTTTGCGTAAAAACAAAACCTCACGACACACTACATTTTACCTAAAGCTCTGTGACCAGTTAACACTGAACCAAATTTCAGAAATAAATATATTTATTGCGCTTGCTTAATGATTATAAAATAGATCTATCACAACCCCAGAGAGTGCATCTGTGAATAGAAAAAAATTGAAAATACAAACAGACAAATGAAATGAAATAAAGTGCTCGTGAAAATATTATCTCTTTGTGCGAATGCTGAAGAAGCCATGAATTTCATTTTACGTGTAAGTTTGTTTACGCGTTTCTAGATGTGCGTGCTGTGTTGCGCGATGTTCTTTATAAATTACTTTGTGACTAACCTTTTCTCAATACTTGATGGTCATTAGCGATGGTGTTTCAACCTGCTACGGTATAGCATTTTTTTTTTTTTTTCTTCCTTCGATTAAACTAATAATTTAGGAATTCCGAAGAATTCTTTAGTGGTATTTGAATCATTTATAAGTTGTCAGTTTTTGATTTTTGATCTAACTATCCCTTGACAGGGTTAATCTATTAGCACGAAACGTATGGTTTGTCTATTGGTACGCCTCGCATAGTTTGTTTAGATATTAGTTTGCCTCGTATGGTCTATCTGCTTCTACACCTCGAATAGTTTGTCTATTAGTAAACCTCGTATAGTTAGTCTATTAGTGCGTCTCGTTTGGTTTATCTATTTGTACACCTCGGATAGTTTGTCTATTAGTACTCCTTGTATGGAACACATTAGTACTCCTTGTATGTCTTAGGATGTCTTATGTTAAGAAATTTTTAAAAGCCAATCAATATGCTGGCATGTATCTCATGTGGCAACGTTTTTTGGAAATAAACGGTTTTCTTTCTTCTTTCTTTTCTTACTGATGTGCTTCGTAAAACGAACTTACTCTCATCAATTGAGCCACACAAAAATAGTTGCTCATATATAGTGAAGTACTGAATTTGACCCCACGCATGTGTATAATTATAATCACAGTGTTTTATGAAACAAGTCCAATTAATGTTCTCTTTTCATTACCATTCAGTTTGCATACAAGCTTTTCGTGTGCAAACTAGACAACTATTATGTTGTAGACCATTGTTCTGTGATAAGCAATTTAATTCTCAATGTAAAACTATATTCTATGAAGATGCTTCGGTTCAATAAAATGTAGAAATTAGGCCGTTTGTTGTGATCGTCTTTTCTTTGATCGTGATATAATGCTGAATCCCATACCGCTGCAACTATTATCATGATTGTATAATTTAATTTCATCGCTGTCACTTCATCGTTAAAGTCGTCGGTGCGTTATCCTACCGTGTTGCCACATTACTCGTGTTCATAGGTCATTTATCGTCATTTATTTCCGATGACGTCTCTTTCAGTAATTTTCTGATGTTCCGATAATCATTAATATTTTCAATTGCTAAAAAAGGTACATAATTGAAAAGGATTAAATAGACAGGTTTCCAAATTATTAATTTAATGTTGAAATGATGACGTCTTTTGATTCAAAATAGTTGACACAATTGATGGACAGGAATTCATTTAATGGCGTTATAATAAGCTCATATCGAGGTGAGGCCTCGTTACTGAATCAGTTAGCGTAATACAGATTATCTAACATATTAAGTGAATCTAATGCACATATCCTAGGTACAGAAACTCGACCTACACGTGAAATAACATGATATGGATGATAATTGTAGATACATGAAGGATAGATACTTAGCTGCACTCAAATTCCAGATTGGCGACTGATAAGCCAATACGTGACTTCAATAAATCGTCCCCTCGCACACCCGCAAGGGTAGCGAGGTAGAAGCACAACCTTTACTTAACACGGCTCTGTGCGTAATGTCTCGCAACCTCACAGAAGGGGCATGCTTCGGCGTCTCTGTTACGACTTAGAACAAACGCGTTCTCATTCACGATACTTTACTTTAATAATTTACCGGAAATAACAAGTGTCGTCAGATAATTAGATTGGATTAAGTTTACATTTAAATTAACAAGTAATTTATACAGAATGAATAAGATCCTAAGTGTCTACGGAAAAAGTTGAATTATAAATGAAATGGAAGCGTCTAGCAATACAGCTTTCTTCAAACGCTGGCGACGTGACTCTCCCAGAGAGGGGTATCAGGGTGGGCGTAGCTTTCAAATGATGCTTCTCGACGTTCAACGGTTTGATGCGATGTCTGGGCAAAGCTCGTAGAGTTAAGCAAATGCTGTGCTTATCGATGAGAATATATTTTGTGATGACGGATCTTTTCAAAAGGTGATTGTTGGCCAAACGAACCCTTCTTCGTAGCGTTTATTTAAACACGGCGTAGGGTAGTTTTAGTGACAACTACAACAGTTCATGCATCTATGTATCACTTCATCAAGCTCCATGGGTACGAAATGGTAAAATGAAATATTGCACAATTTTCTCCCGAGAATCGGTATGCCGGAAAATGGGCTCCTACATTCCTTTGTCCTTTGAAATTAAATATCTGCCAACACACCTGCTTGTCTCCCCGACACCTGCTTGTCTCCCCGACACCTGCTTGTCTCCCAGACACCTGCTTGTCTCCCCGACACCTGCTTGTCTCCTCGACACCTACTTGTCTCCCAGACACCTGCTTGTCTCCCAGACACCTGCTTGTCTCCCCGACACCTGCTTGTCTCCTAGACACCTGCTTGTCTCCCTGACACCTGCTTGTCGCCCCGACACCTGTTTGTCTCCCCGACATCTGCTTGTCTCCCCGACAGCTGCTTGTCTCCCCGATCACCTGCTTGTCTCCCCGATCACCTGCTTGTCTCCCCGACCCCGATCACCTGCTTGTCTCCCCGACCCCGATCCATTCGAACTTTTATCCATTTGGGAATTTTTCCCGCTTTAGACATTACGACCTAAATGTGTTTGAGCCAAGAACTGGAATGGCTAGTAATTTTAATTTCTGTGGTCGAGCTTTTAAGAGCAAATGCTTCTTAAAATTTCGGCTTCCGGCCAATCCAAACCTGCACTCATAATTGCTCTATCAATGGCATCAAGGCATCAACACGGCTTAGATTATCTGTTAACTGGAATTACGAAGAATAGGATTTTAGTTGTCTGAACGCTGGAGCCAGTGCTCTATATTTTTCACTGATACAACAAGAGGAACTATACCTTCTTAACTTAAAATAATTCAAAACTAAAATATCAAATAGTTTCATGTAAGTCAAACTCGAATTTTAAAAAATTTCCATACAAATTCAAGTTGTAATTTTAATTCAAATCATCTCAAGGTGAAATAAATTCAACTCTAGGACATGGAAGCCATGCTCAACGTAAAATTAATTCAACACCACTTTGAGCTAAAACTTCTTAAGTACAAATTAACCTCAGTTCCAGTTAATTTACCTCTAGCTCACACCAACGAAACTTACCCCGTAAACTCGCGATGCATTTTGATTTTGGCGAACGTACTGGAACTTTTCATCTGAAATTTTTTATTAATTTTATCACGTTGACTTGGACTTAACACGTTGAATAAATTAATTGTATGCAAATATTTTAACTTGAACGCTAAAGTATATTTTCAAAAAACCTAGCGAAATAACTAAATGTTATTCATTTGCCCTGGTACATTAATGAGCAACTTTCCCAGTACTACACAGTACATACCCTCCCTTACGTAGGTAATGTGTTAGTCAAAAAAGCATTTTCAAAGTTCACGCCAGATATAATCAGTATTTTAAATCATCTCACAACTAGAACGAAGACTTTTTGAATGGTCAGCTAAATGTAACATGAGTTCTTAAAAATACTGTCTCTGGCGCATAAAATTAAAAATAGGAACGAATAATTTTAGCAGCAGGTTCTACACACAGTTCAGGATGTCCGTCGGCCAAGTCGAGGAGTCTCTCAACAAATTTTAAGATAGTCTTAGGCTTTATTAATTTTATAAATAAAGTGACTGTACGTAGTTTAAGAACCAGATGCATTGATGCGGATGTAATTTTAGACTCTCTGCATCTGATGAGCAAGTCTTCATCAACTGGCCGTCGAGTTCAATGTACTTGAATTCCTCTGGAGCTTTTCTGTAAGAAAATGGTTCATCAGTTTTTATGGCATCCTTTTGTGTCCTTACTTGCGGTCGCGGGATTCTTTTTCATTATTTTTTCTCCATGGTTGGATGCAATAGCTCAGGTGATTAGTACAAGGAAAATCTCGCATTTTAGTTCAAATTAGCTTCAGGATTCGATATTTTACAACACGATAGCTGCTGCGTAGAATGAAGTTGTCTTGTGCTCTTCTTTTGAGGACAAACTCCCGTTTTCTGTTCAAATAATTCCTACGTAACTAACATGCGCATGCGTGGCTGCGTGATAGTTCAGATTTGCTTAATTGCTGAAGCTTACGTTGCGAAACTTTTGTTACGTCTACAAAAGTGTCAAACGAAAATAATATTAAAATATTATTTCATTGTATACTGCAACCTATCTAAATGAATGAAATATTGAAAGTTTCTGTTCACTATTACACAGACTATTTGGAGTCTTGAAAATCATCAGCAGAATTGCACCTCAGTAATCAACTGAAATTGTGAGTTAAATTTTAACTCCACGCTTCGTTTTTATCATCAAAATAAATTTTAATGGCACGTTAAATATTCATTACGAACACGCCTTCCTAAAATCAACCGAAATCTTGCGATAAATTTTCACTCCACGCCGCTCTGCCGCAACAGAAATGAGTCTGTACGGGATTATCTGACTTTATTTCCTTAAATTCAGGGCACCAACTCGCCCAGCTGAACTAAATTCCCTACTTCGATTCACATCAGTTTCTGATATTACGAAATTTTTGGCAAATTTAACATGGGCTGGAAAAAACCCGGTTTTTTAAAAATGCCCAGCTCACATGAGATTTTGATCATTTTAATGGGTTTTATTGGGTTTCATTGAGTTTCATTGGGTTTAATTGGGTTTAATTGGGTTTTATTGGGTTATATTACGTTTTATTAGGTTCTATTGGATTTCACTGTGTTGTATTGGTTTAGTTTTTTTTACATTACGTTACCCTAAATTCTACTTATATGTAGTTTTTTCATTCATACATTAAGGATTTGTGTGCGCAGTGTGAACACAACAGCTTAATGTACTCCAGTCAAAAGCAGCAGCTACCAACTCATGAGCAGGATGACTTGGTAACATAAATTTCTGATTTTCAGGCTGTCTCAGTCTTGCTGTCAGTGTCGTCAAGTATAACATGATACTGCAGACTCGGCTTCTGCATTAGCTCTATAAGCCCTCTAGTTTCCTGTCTAAAATATCCTTTTCTTCTGCATTAGCACCAACTACAATGAAGTCAACTGCACCACCACCGGTAAACCGGAGCAGGACTTTTGAGTTCCTTTGCACTTCTCTAGAAGACAAAAAAATAGATGCTCAACTGGGAAAATTTTTCGTTAGTTAGAACATCAATTCTAATGTGACATAAAATAAAGAGTTCCACAAGTCCTGTTTTGCGGGGCAACCTTAGCAGACCATACCGCCAGTCGGCATTGTCTGTGACAATGTTTGGGTATGTTTGGGGCAGGGAAAGCTCAAATGCTCCTTAGAATATTCAAACACTTGAGGCCCAATGCTGCTCTCTATGATGATGCAATTAAGACCTGCCCCTGCCAGATGAGACTTCCACATGATGGTATAAATTGTGTTGTACAACCCATAGGAAGTAATTAGGGCTCAAATTAGATTCAATATAGTAAGTTTGAAAATGGAGGCAGCAAAAGAAAAACAATAAAACCAACATGATGCCTTTCGTACAGATTTGTGTATGCATATGTGTCTTTCAAATAAGAAAAACTCTAGACTGGTGTTGTTTTTTGCTCTTTTCTAGGTGTTTATTATGTTTTTCGAGTGTTTTTTGGTTGTTTTTTTAATGCAACCCTGAATTTTCACTACGTTTGTAAATCGCTATGGAATTCTCTAAAACTGACATCCAGAAACTTGCACCTAAAAATTTCCACTGTCTAAAGGCAGTTGTGCTCGAGCCCACATAAAAAAAAGCGACCACACACACACCAGAATCTAAATCATAATACAAACGTCGTCTTTTTCAAAGAAGAACCAACTTGAAAGAGGGGAAGAAATGCGTATCTCCTTCGCTCTCAGGGACCAGCCGTCCACAAAGGGATGAACTCAGCAGCAAAGCAGGGGGGAGATGCACTAGGGAAGAAGGGTCCGAGCGCCACAAAGAGCAGCGGCGGAAGCTGCTGCGCTGCCCCCGTAAATCTTCTTTTCGAGACGCCAAGGGGCGCATCGGCCCTCCTCCCAAGGGTCGTGCGGAAGGCGAGCGAAACAGACGATCCGATACCGGCTGAATGTACGGCTGGTGCGTGAAATATGCGCTTATTCTGATCAATGTAGTGTGGGTCTACACTTGTGTAAGCGTCTTTGTCAACGCCTCGTGCTTAAAGGTGACGTTTGAACGGGTTGCTGATTCAAAGAATGATCTACAAGCTTCAACATGTTGCTGCTTCTTGTAGATCGTATCAGAGGGTGAAGAGCTTAATGGATTGTGGAAGGCACACCGTACACGAGAAAAAGGATGCCGTGAAAAAACAACTTGTGAGCATACCAAATATTTTATGATAAGGATACCGACACAGTCAACCGATACCGAGCAGAGAACACAAACCAACTTTAGAGGGAGTACTGGATTTTGTTAATAACACCGGCTTAACTGAAACGGGCTAATTTAAAAAAAATGAATCCAGGCTTTAGACGACCTATTATGCACAGAAGAAGAAACGAACTCAGAATTAACACATGGATTTCCGAAGGAAATGTCTCTGACATCATATTGCATTGATCCGTGGTATTCTGATTTGAAAACATGAATTATTTTCTGGCATTGGTATATACTCTGATTTGAAAACTATTCTAGCCGAGGATTTCTTGGTTATCCGTAGACGCTGTGGCAGAGCTTTAATCTTAAGACGAAAAAGTCCCGGGTTCAATTCCCCTCAACTGCGAGGGACATTTGAACGAGCAAGCAGCTCCTCTGGTGATGTACGAGACAAAGAAGGCGGGTAAGAGAAGAGGCTGTTGGGTGCTTTCATCTATTAACGGGCGTATCACATCTATCCCATATGAGTTAAAATAAAATAAAATCTTATATAAAAACCAATTTAGATGTAAAATAGAGTAATCAAAAAAGTTTATTCACTCCAGACGTTTTGAAGCGGAGGTTTTTTCAGGGAATGCTTTCTATTTCATAATATGTTTAACAATACAGTGCTTGTTGTCCGCTTGCTTGCATGGCGGGTCTGTACCCCCACTGGGTACCTGACCACAACGTCATAACATCGAATTTCTCTTATTTCTTTATTGAGTTACAGTTTATTTCTATTGAGTGAAATTCTATTTGATGTTACCCTGACACAAATTTAGAGGGATCGAAAAGAGCAAGGATACTCATCTGAAGTTTTCATACACAGTGTCGCAAAAGATGTGTATACTAATCACTAGTCTAAAAGTTTACACTAAAATCATACCCTGAATTATACCTTATACACTAAAATGTATCAATAATTTTAAAAAATTCGAGGCAAGGACAAGCTCGTAAGTAATAATGACCGATAGAAACACACTGACAATCGTCCTACTTTAGAAATGGAAAAGACTTTTAGGAGACAAGGATATGCTTCTCCGTGGACGAGAAGCCCCTCTTCTCAAGCTCACAAGGTGTTGGGATTAAATATAATTTCATTTTCCTAGCAGATTCTGTCCCTTGAATGTCACTTGCAAATTACATGGGAGAAGTGCGTCATTTAAGGTTTCGAAATGAATGTTTTTGTTGAGAAATATTGCTCAGGCAGCCGAGAGATTTTAGGCGACATTACACATTCTGAGGTGCGACTCACTGTACCAAAGCTGTTTTATCCCACTTAAGTGTGATTCATATCATCTCGTATGTTGTTTTTTTAAATGCCGTGTAACTAACACCAAGACGCAATGACGCTTACCCAATTTTCAGTAACCAATACCAATTTGTGACCCCTGGGTGGAGTCGGAAATTATGGCTAAATTCTTCCTTTTCCCCAACACGAAACATCACCTGGCTTGTTTTACCGGGAATCGAACCGACGACCCTCCTTGGGAACTGAACACTCATCTCCACCTGGGCTTGATGGCCACGCCCTATTTTAAGTCAAATTTTATTGTAATGAATTTTTAACAATTTTTATGTCGTACTGGAGAGTAAATCTGAGCTATGTTTTGCGTGAGGCCTGAATGAACTTGAAATTTATGAATTAGAATGCTCTTGTTCAGTTTTCTTGAACATGCTTCGTAGACGAACGGCTCAGGTCCTAGGAAATATTGTATACAACAGGATACGCAGGACAGAAGCGCAGGGTACACTGTGGACTGTTAGGATTTCTTAGCGAGAATGATGTAGTGTCAAAATGCCTTGAGCATCTAGAGGTAAATCCCTTGCCCAAATCACATTTAGTTCCCGGCCGAGCGGCATACGACGATCACACCGTCTGTTCCTTTGTCCCTGCGACGTCCATGCTGCTGGCAAGCACTTCTTTGTGTGATAATTTCATTATTTTGGTGCTACTAATTTGATTTGTGTCGATATAGGGATATGTGTTCGAAGTAAGTGTTCCGTATATATCTCAGTAATCTAAATTTGTCCATGTATTCTTTGGTACATGGACTACATAGCATTACTATACAATTGTATTGTAATGCTGGCATTAATATTTAATTTCCGTATTTGCAATTTATTATCCTCACTGAAGCGTGAATCCTTCCAACGAACTAAAGACGGGGAAGTCTTAATAGGCATAATAGCAGGAGACACGGGAGACGATGGATTTTATTATTTAAAATTCTTTTTGCCCTGGATGTTCAAATACATAAAGCAAAACCGAAGGATGCACTGGACACAACCGAAGGATACACTGGACACAACCGAAGGATGCACTGGACACAACCGAAGGATCTGGACACAACCGAAGGATACACTGGACACAACCGAAGGATGCATTGGACACAACCGAAGGATACACTGGACACAACCGAAGGATGTACTGGACACAACCGAAGGATACAGCTCTCGCATAAGTTTAGAAGGGAGTGACATCATGTCCATTAAAAATATTTTTGCAGTAACTTCGAAGCATCAACCTTGCTAATAAATTTCTTAAATTTCTCCATCAGTAAAGATATTTCCCTTGAAGTGGGAAGATTTTATTTTACTGCTCTCTGACATGCTTAGGCTTCTATAAATAATTCGGTACTCAAGTGTATCGAAATGAAGTGCGCCAAACTTTTTCCTGTGTTTTATTAAAGTACTAAATGGTTTCTGTCTCTGGGAATTGAATGTTTCTTAAGTATTCTCATGTTCCCTCAAAAACTTCCGGTAATTGAATCGTCTAGCTTATCGCAATAGCGTACTTTCTTGTGCCTCAAGCTTAATAATGAAGCCTCCTGTCATATGTAGAGATTGATGCACATATTATTCGTCAATAATCGTCATCTCCTAATAACCAGGGCTATTTTTCCTCACTCATTGGTTTATTAAACTTAGTTCTTGTTTACCTTCTTCCACAGAATATTTTCCTCTTCTTTTTGAAGTTTTTCTGCCGCGCTTATTCAGAGCTACCGTTTTTTCTGGGCCCCCGTTACTCCGAATCTTTCACTCCCTTTTGAGATAACGTCCAGTACTTCTGAGGAACAGTGAACAAGTTTTCTCCGTAAATTTAATGAGTAATATCAAAAAATATACTTTTACTTTTGAAAAATTTTCCTTTTTACTTCAACTCATTCTTTATCACACGTTATTAGCCACTGCCTACGCACGTTGTCGCCAAACGAAACAGAATAAAACCGATGCTGCAAAATTTTTCTAACTCTTCCGCTACCTCTTACGTTCATTTTCAGTTACCAATGTTCAATTCAATTAATTTTTGCCTTATACACGAACATTCCAAGTTCTTCAGGTTCCATCGCAAAGCATATTTTCACGTGGAACTCTTCTCTGGGCTCCCTCGTATATTATTATTCTTTAAAATTCTTTTTCCCTACCCTCTCGCCCTGCCACGATTGGCTTCTGTCCCTTATTTCATCCGAATTGGCATCTTCCACTTTCCCCTTTGAGGAGCCTACTCCCTCGAATTCCCCCTCCTTCCCCTGCTCGCCCCTCTTTCCAGTTACCTGATCGATAGTTGAGTAGGCCTATGGCTGAGCCAGCCTGTGGTGCCCTGGATGTCAGGCCTAGGCCTAGTTGAAAGCAAACTCCGTCAAAAGCAGTAATCTGACGCGCTTAACTGTCACTGACACAGAAATGCACTATGGTGCGACGTAGCAACGATCAAGGTTTAAATGCATAGGCAACTCAAGTATGCCTGTGTTGTTAAGGGTATTGTTAGTATTGAGGGACTTCGGTTCCTTCGCATCCAGTTAGTGGGCTTCGCTTCAGCAGAGTTCTCCGTAATCTACAGTAAAAATGCCAGAAAGTTAACAGAGATCGCTTTCCAAATAGCTCTAACCAATGGAGAAATTGAAAGAAAAACGTTGTGTGCATTTCGTACTCTAAAAAATTATTAATTAAGTTAACTCTCAGGAGGGTCCTTCAAAAACCTGACGTAACGGTGAAATCGATTCAAGATCGTACAATGCATAATATAAAATTCATTTCACTTTCACAGGAATGACGTGTCAAGAAAATAGATTTCTAAGATTGATTTCTGGACTAACTCTGCTAATAAATATCCGTATACGTACAAATTTGGCCTAAGTATTACTGAATCAATGGCCAGTTTGTACCAATATCATTTTTGAGATTAGCATTGTTTGCACGTGCTGGTGTGTTTTCTATTTATACTCGGATTGGTGTTCCTCGACGGTTTTTATTGGTCAGCTACTCTTTTCCATTTTCACTAATGGATTTCCTAATGCCTTCTAGTGTTATATGACACCTCCTTATACAAGAGTCTCTGTGTATGCAGGTGATGTTCGAATTGTAATGACAAGTTTTGGGGGAGAATTATTCAAGACATTTAAACTCTGGAAGCCCCTCAAGTAGCATAAATGAAGGTATGACCAAAATTGTCTCAGAATAAATAAGAAAAACACATTGCATTATTTTTGGACCTAATGAAGCAGTTGAAAAAATGTCAAATCTGACTCCAACGGAAGGAATTCATAAAATTATGTCATAAGATGCGAGAAATTTAAAAATTTGCTTCGATCAAAATGTGTCCTTCTAATCTCAAGTGGAGAAGACTCGCAACTAAATTAACGGAACCTTTGTGTCTATTCATCGTCTAAAAAGTTTGTTTGGTAAAAAATGTAGATTATTAACCTTTCAGTCTTGAGGGTTATTGCGCTTTGACTATTGCCGCCTAGTATAGCGAAAAATACCTCAATATCTTCTAACGGAATTGCAAAAATGTACGAATCTTGCGGCCAAGGTGGTGTGCAAAGGTAAACTGAAGAAGCGAGAGCATGCAACCTCTCTCCTAAACGGGACCACTCGTCTGGGCCCTATTTAAGAAAGGTTTCTCACTCATGAAGCCCAATACGTATTCTACTCCTACTTCTCCCTCGGAGCAATGCTGATATTGGACAATTCCTTCCCCCACTGTAGCGAACCGAATCGGAGAAATGATGTCTTAATGAACAACCGCTCATCTGACATTGGGTAAAAACTTGTCAATATTAGGAGCTTTACTGCGGAATTGACTTCCCCACAGTATCCAAACCTCTTAAACAATGAAAGCTAAAACAAAAAGAGCATAATTTTGCGTCTCAATAATAACCGTATGTTGTATTTTATACTGAAAAAATGATAACGATACCACACACTACTCTACATTGCATAATTTTCGGACCAATCTCTTGCTAGTCTGCGCACATGATGTATCTTCTTGTATGCAAGCACGCACTATGTGCACACGCACAGCAACTGAGACAAAATTGCTATGCCTGTGTCTTTGAATTTTACTCTGCGTGCCAAATTTTCTACATTAACCATTATTTTGTTGCGTTACTTTACACATCACTTAGCTATATTTTTACTGCCGAGCTCATGCTTTAATGTCTGTAAACATTTCAGAAATAAGAAGTGAATAATAAATTTTATAAAAAGGATGCAATGAGACTCGGTAGTAAATTACCAATTTTCTCGATCGTGGACGTTTATGAAACTCAATCAGCTTTGATTTCACTTTTCCTCGCTCACAATCGCTCGACTGGCAGCGATTATTAACAATTCATGAAGTGAAATGAAATCTACAATCCTGAACAAAATGTTTTTCCATAATCCTGACACAAAAAAAAAACATTTGAGAACAAATATTAAGTATTAATTTAGTAATTAGTAAATTAGTAAGCGAGAACAATTAGTAAGTATTAGAGTGCAAATCCATAGCGTCAGTGCATAAAAATTAGCATAGAGACACAGGCTCAATAACGTAAATGCTTATTTCATTGCTATATTTCCATTGTATATTGCTTCTATTGTCCTACTTAGTCTTGCGGAATAATTTCTGTCTCGTCTCTGACACTCGGATATTTTTTGCGCCAGCGTTATTCAGGCCGGAAATTTCATGAATTTACAGTGTAATGAACAAAGTTTTCCGAGCTAGTTCCTAGCTACTCGTTGAGAATGAAAAGATAGTTTCAAACATAAGAGCAGTCGCTCTTGTAGTTTTACGTACTTGTATGAGTCATTAGAAGTAAACGTAAATATCGCTTGGGGCTAATCGGACCAACACTAACGGTTACCGCTGACACCTAACATCGAGTGTCAATGTAAGAAGGGACAAGACATCCAATATCAATGTATCAATGTTGTTCCCTTCTCAGACTTAGAATAACTGATCGTAGGGAGCACAACTTTTATGTTTTTCTCTCAATCTTTTGTTTCAATCATTGACTTGTCTATCACAGTGTGTTTACCGACTGTGGACATTTGTGCCATGAAATTTTACAGTATAAAAAGCAATGTTTTATATTCTATTTATCAACCTATAAATTTGGAATTTTCAAAGCCTACCCGTACAAAACTATGTGCGGTTAGCAGAAATTAGATTATCAATCAATACCATCAGTATACGATAAATAATATTCTGATATTGGCTGATGAGCGCAAATATTTGTTTCATTGTTTTATTTTCGCACGGCACCAAGTTTTTGATTCAGACTTGCTCCTAGATGCTTGTTGATGTGAATGTACGAAATGTGTGTGCACATATGCCCCCTTCACCCCATGTGTCGCCCTCTTTACCTACCTATTTAAGCGCCGGGCATTCAGGCATTGGCGCAATCGGTTCGCGCTCTCCAAGTCACTATCACCTGTCCGCCTCCGCTTGTACCAGTAAACGCAAAACGAGGAAGTGCGTTTCTTTATTCCTCCAAGCAGACTACCCCGTGGCCCCATGTTTGGGTGCGATACGAACAGTTATTTTCAAATTTCTTCTTCTCATTCTTCTATATTACATAACTGCTGAGCAGACGTCAGTTACTATCCGCATGTGATTACCTTTGCATGTCTAGCTAATGAGTATTTTGAGGATATGCACAAGATTTAGCGCAAAATACCTAAGCCGGTAATTTCCATTTTAACTCTAGGTACAGTAGGTATTTTTTCCTCAACGACCAAATCGCTCATTTTAAACTGTATTTCGTTTCCCTGCTGTCGTTAAGCTCATAAGTAAGTTCTTGCAATCATTTCGAAAATAAGAGAAATATGTGAAACCTCAAGCGCTGGACTACATGAGTTTTCTACGAACACAACTGATTTTCATCAAAGTTTGAACGTTTCCGGAGCTCACTCAACTCAAAGTGCTCTGTTTATAGTCTTCGTGTCTACCAGCATATGAGTTCGAAAAAATTTGTGTATGTTTTGACAACAAAAATGAAATGACGGTATTAGACATTAGATCACAAATAAATAGCTTTATCATCCATAATGAATATAGAGGCTTCATGTATTATTTCCGCTCACCATACCTTCAGTAACATTGGTTATAAACGAGAACTCGATGCGCTCTTGTGTCGATGTAAATAGAGACCATGTGCCCTTAGGCGTCCATATCGATGTTCGCTGCCTTCCTATACGATAAACTAACCAAGGGAATACTTTTTCCGGTTTACTTCAATATTTTCTACAGCTATTGTCATGGCTATTATGGCACCAAAAATAGTTTACTTGCCAGCTAAGGACGTCTATGCCAAGCAGCCAAGGAATATCGAAAAACAAATGCTGCACTAAGTTTCATGTATCAACTTTGTGGGAAATTAACAATTTTTTTCGTAGCTTCAATTTTTAAGTAACGGCAATCTTTCACGTATATTTATTTAGATCACCAAAGGCTCTGAGGTTAAAATTTTTTGACTGATTTCATTCGAGAAAATAACTTATTTGACGATGCAGTGAGACTGCTGTTGTTCCTATAATTACCTTGTTGTCATTCGAAAACATTGTGGAGCTTTAAAAGCTAAGTTCTGGGCTTTAGAATACAGTTACCCTAATCTCATCTATCATAAAACTTACTCGTTGTCAATTTGGCTTAACTTAAGTTGTAATATTTTTAATGAGGGCCTGTATACAGGGTGGAGGGCGGTAAATTGCTGATTTGGGAATGAAATAAAAAATAATGAACTCTTTGAAAATAACGTTTTTATTTTTCTGATATTAAACAATACTGAAAATTTCTAATTACATGGTTTTAAACAGTGTATCTGGCAAATGTTTACCTTCACAACGCACACACTGCTGCAGACGTTTTCTGAAATTTTCATGCACTCTTTCAAACATGTCTTACTGTATTCTTGCAATTTCAGCCTCAATATTGTTTTGTAGGTCTTCCAGGGTGCAGGGACGGCTGCAATGGCCCTAATCGGGCAAAAATCGCATGGGGTTAATCGGGCATTATCACGAATTTTTTTAGGCAAGCGTTTCCTGGAAGGCTTATCTCTGGGATGGGGAATCTCAACGGGCCCGCACGCTCACCGGACTTAGCCCCACGCTGTTTCTTCTTTGGGGTAACCTGAAGTCAAAGGTGCATTGCAACCGTCCCAGCACCCTGGAAGACCTACAGAACAATATTGAGGCTCAAAAATCAGGAATATTTTATATTGTTATGTAATTAATATATGATTTAATTATCATATATAATTAATAATAACATTTTATTATATTATATGGTATAATAATATTACAGTTCAATATGGGAAAAATAAAAATCATTGTTTCTAAGAGTTCTTGAGGTTTTATTTCATTGCAAATCAGCAATTCATTGTTTTCCACCCTGTATAACGGGACCACACGAACTGTAAAGTAACGGGACTGAAATTGCTTTCTACAATTGACTTTTAATTTGAGTTGAATATTGAGCTTCAGTTTACCCCATTGCGGTCAAAGTTTTAATTCCCTTATGAAGTTTTACAGCGCAGTGAACACCTGCTCAATATCTAGTATTGATTCGTCAACACTGACTCGTCTCTACAGGGAAGACGCACGCTTTAGAAGTTGATGCGGAGATGTGAATTTTCATTCATGTTTTTCATGTCGCTAGAGGTGTTCAAAGTTATGGATGGAAGCAATCCTCAATGCATGGAATATGCACAGCAAATACGTAAGATAGCCAAGGCATTACTCTCTGCTTAACATTACACATTGTACAGGTGGCCACTCAAACCTTGGATGATTAGCTCTGGCGTAAGCTTGGGAAATATGTAGTTTACGCTATTGAAAACGTTATAGACAACTATACAGGATATCCCTGAAAGCTCGCACCATACAATAATTTATATTTTGTTATGTTTCAGGTTAGATCTGATACGGGTGAGACACTAACAGCGCAAAAAGAGTTCAATGATCGTTAAAATACTGTACAAATGTATTCTTGCAAAAACCTGGAAGGTGCATGACTTCTGGGACTTATTGTACAGTTGGGTGAGGGAAGGCCTTGTCTCAAACGAAGAATTAACACACCTGGAAGCTGAAGAAAAGTGACGTTGCAGTGTTTTTTCCTTCATATAATGAATTCACCCCTAAAATTGGAATAACCAATCAAAATTGGATTTTGATTATGGTTTCCCTGAGAACTAAAAGTCAATTCATCCCTAAAATTGAAATAACATTTGCGTGTGCGCCCCGCCCTGCATGACGCGACTGGCCTGAATGTGACGTGTTGGTGCTGTGTGCTGGACACGGACAGGGATGTGCATTCCTGCAGCTAATTGGGGAGAGGGGTGAGGGGAAAAGTCTGATGGGGCGGGGAAGGGCGGGATGAGGCGGGGAAGGGTGGGAGTGGGCTGGAAGGGTGGGAGGGGGCGGGGAAGGGTGGAAGGGGCAAGAAAGAGGGGCTACAGACCCCGGGAGCAAACAAAGGCTCTCGCCCACACAGCGGCCGCGCCGCCATATGGCAGAGCGCAGAAGTAGCGACAGCGGGGCGATCTCGGTGTGAAGGGTGCACTGCGCAGGCACGGCTGTAGACGACCCGAACTTTGATAATATTTACTCAGTTCATTTACCCCGAGCATTGCATCAGAAAAGAAACAACCCACTCCTGTCGTTTCAAATACCATTTTTGTACGACTTAGTGAGTTCTGTGTTTTCTAGGATATTCAGGCAATCTATAAATTTTATGCTCTATGCTATTTTCGACCTAGAACACGCATTTTTAACGTGTCCTTAACTGATGAAATAAAAGACTTACAAATTGAATCAGGAAATTATAATATTCCATAAAACAGTTTGCCTAAAGTGTCGTATTGGCATTATTACAGTTTAGAGGATGTCAGTATCATGCTGAGACAATGACAGCATCATGCTAAAAAGTTGACAGCATTTGAGAGAATGACAGTGTAGACAGTGATTGTCGTGGTCACACAATGGCGTCGTGACTGTCACACGTGCCCTTTAATCTCAACCGTTACGCCATTCAGTTAACTTATGCCTGAACTTTCTCATCCGTTGTACAACCTGGACCGTCACACGATCGTGAAGCCAAAAATACAAAGCTTTTGATGGATTTTGTTTTAAACCAAAACTCATAAATGATATTCGCGCTCCGTTGAGCATCATAAAATGCCTCTATTTTGATCGGCTATGAGCACTATACCTCATGGGAACTCATCAAAGCAGAATTCATAAAATACCCCTTATAGAGTGTCCGTAAAGCCTATCCCAGATTTTAGACCTTTATTCCAGATAAAAACATGTTAGACTGAGGCATAACATTCTCTTCCATTTTGATAACAAAGAATAATTTTTATCTATATGAATAAATTTCAACATGTGCACCATCTGTTACCGGCACTTGTCCATGCGGTGTTCGATCTCACGGCAGCAGCTCTGCAACATCTCCGTACTGCTGGCGCTGTAGCTGCTGTCGTCTGCGCCTCTATGCTGTCAACATTAGGTGCTGGTGTACGTGCTATTGTACAGTACACTTTACCCCTGCAATGACCTCTTCTGGAAAAATGAAGAGTAGTGCTTTATCATTGTAATAACCCCGTAAGAAAAAATACAGAGGGGTAATGCCTTATTTTTGTAACAGCCCCAGAAAAAAATCAAGAAGTGGATTCTTTTATACTTGCCATAATCCCTTGAGAGAAAAATCAATAGGAGCAATGTCTTATCTTTCTAACAATCCGATGGGAAAAAGTCAAGAAGATAATGCTTTATCCTTGCAATAACCCCAGAAGAAAAAATAAAGAACGGTAGTGCCTTATCCTTGCTATAGCCCCATAAGAAAAAAACAAGAGGGTGATATTTTATCTTTGCTACACATTCTTGAGAAAATTTCAAGAGGGGCAATGTCTGGAGAACTTGGCGGCAATAGCGTTAGGCCATTTACACCTTTTTCACTTCAAATTTATCCGAGTCAAGTTCAATTTAATCCAAGTCAAGTTCAATTTAATCCAAGTCAAGTTCAATTTAATCTGAGTCAAGTTCAATTTAATCCAAGTCAAATTCAATTAATCCAGGTCAAATTAAAATTAATCACAGTCAAATTAGACATAAATAGATACATAAATATATATATAGGAATACATTTTGATTTTATGTATATAATGTTTTCTTCGGTACCATCGATTTTTAAAATAATTTAAAAAATGCCTTTTTCAGTATTTTATGTACCGATTTCTCTAATATAGGAGTAGAAAAGAAAAGTGCTTCTCATTGAATTTGGATCATCGCTTCCCGCAAGATGGATCTCTACAACCAATCAACGGACCATGAAACAAGTGAAGATGAACAAGAAAATATGCGCCCAGGAGTAAGAAGAGGAGTAAAGAGAGGAAAATACAAGAAAACACGAGAAGAAAAATGCAAAGTGATAGATGCTGCATTGAAAGATGAAGATTGGAGAGCAATGGCAACATTTTTCTTGCTAATGCAGGAATGTATCTGTGTAGTAATGTACTCATATAAATTGTAATCAAACGGAATCGTACATTAGTACTTTGTGAATCGCATTTGTTTAGTTTTTTAAAGATTAAACATACACATCGTCCGGTAGTAATTTTTTGTATTTGCATGTAAATGATTTCATTTATAAATGTGATAAAGTGGAATTTCACGCATATAAATATCTATAAGAGAAAATAAATCCTCGAAACTATGTGTATGTGTATGTGTAACATAAAATTACCTTTTGAACATAAATATTTGAATGTATGCACACTGTCATCAATGTAGAATTTTAAAACAACTTTACTTTGGGGAGTATAATACGAAGTTTTTATAATTGACTTGCATCTTTTACACCGCTCAAAGATCTGAATCACACTCTGCCTCCTGATACTGGATACTTACCAAATTTTACGACAGCTTGTTTTTATATCGCAGAAATTTTATGCATTCCTTTGTGAAAGGAAAAACGACTGTCTTGCTCATCATATCCAATAGAGACATATTTAACACAAAAAAGCTCATTTTAACAAGTGATTATGTCAATTTTTAACTCAACATAGGGTTCGATTAATTTGAATATGACTTGGATTAATTTGAACTTGACTTGGATTAATTTGAACTTGACTTGGATTAAATTGAACTTGACTTAGATTAAATTGAACTTGACTTGGATTAATATGAACTTGACTTGGATTAATTTGAACTTGACTTGGATTAAATTGAACTTGACTTGGATTAAATTGAACTTGACTCAGATTAATTTGAAGAGAAAAAGGTGTAGTCCAATCCAGCGGTTGTAGGAACGTTGCCGCCTGAGAGTTACGAGCACGTGGTTACGAGCAACCAAACCCTCGTGAAGAGGTTAAATCTTGCAGAGACAGTACTCTTGGTCGAAACTCTTCATATTCCAGAATACTCCAGAATGTTCAGATAAGCAATTCCTGATCCAGTGGTTGGGACATTTCTTCAAATGCTAACCTAATTCACGATGAAATTTTGAATCAGAAATCGTTGATACTACTTCTACTACACGAAAAGCAAAACCGTTTCGGAAGCAATGATGAAATTTGCCATTGAACCTTCATTCTGACGAGTATTTACACTGAAAGGAACGTGTTTAGAAAAACTCCAATAACCTCTCGCACATTAGACCTCAACAAATTTTTACTCTTGGGACTGTTTCGCACATCTTCAATCCCAACATATGGATTTTCTGATTGCCATGCAAATGCGAAAGTCACACCTATCAACCTGGCCACATATTTGGAAGGTTACTTCACCACAATAACGGCGTGCTCAAAATCTATACTATAATAAGAGTCGCGTCCGTCTGTTTGTCCATCACAACCACCAGGAGAAAGTGTGTGGTAAGCGTATCTGTGATACAAGCTTCAACAACTCCACAATGATTTTCTTCTGTGCATTAATCCATCGTACTCGGAGTTGTAATGAATTTGACTTGTATTGTTAGGAGATAGGAACGTGTGTCATGTGATTTGTCTGTCGAACGTTATTATACATTTTTGACGGGACGTGTACACTCGGCCTCATCAACTCTAGAGAAAGTGAATTTTTTCATTTCTTTCAGCCTTTATTTCATTCCGTTTTTTAGTTCAAAAACGGGCGAAATATTAAAATCAACTCTATAATTTTCAAGGAGATGGATTACAGTAGTTATATTTGATTTTGTGAACGCAAGTAAAAATCTTTATTGGAAATGCGGCACGATGAGGCATGTCATTTGGCTTTAATTATAATTTTATTGAGCAAGTCATCCCTTGTATGGGTGCGGACATAGACATTTATGCAGCACTTTATGCACGTATTGTAGTTCGATCGAAGAGCGACGAACTGATGTTCCAGGACTGCGCTGGGAGGCGTCACGCGCATCATGCACGGATGAATCTATCACACTCTGTCTGCCGCTCCTCTTACGGTCTGCAACATTTCTAGTCTGTGAGAACTTTTTAACAGTATTTATTTAACTTTTACTCATATTTATCTAACTTTTGACAGAAATTTATTCAACTCATACAAGTATTTATTTACTTTTTTCAAGTATTTATTTAACTCTTTCAAGCATTTTTTAACATGTAATAGTATTCAAATATATACAAGTATTTAGTGCTTTTGACATCTGGTGGATTTCGTCGGTACTCATTTCTGAAGCTGCGTTGGACTGCAACCGGGGATGTTACTTGGTAACATAACACGCGCGGATAGAGTGGTCACAGTCGAGAAATATAATCTGATGTAATTACTCAACAGCAAGGGCTATTTGTTCTGTCAAGTTCACACTTATATTGAAGCTATTCAATTTGGAAATGCGGAAAAGGCTTCATGGACACTTTGTTTTATAATTCGCATCTTTAGCTCGAATATCCAATCCTTGAAAGTATAGGAGTAGGTCAGTAGCGCAAAAACGCAATTCTAGGACTTCGCTTCGAAATATTATTTAATTACTATTGTACTTAGCCCGTCAAAAAAATTTCGAAGTAATTTTCCAGATGCGGATGACAAGCAAATACACCCATCCCAATGGTACCTGCGACAAAAAATGTTCTTGTATATCTGTGCACTGGTGAAAATCGTATCACAGATACGGCCATTAAGCACCGTTGTGAGTGTGACAGAGAGACGGAAGAAGCGAACACCAAACAAACATCTGAATAAATAAACACACCTAGGCTATTATAGTCGGTAAGATACATCAATTTTATCACCTTCTCACAAGTGCGCTATCAAAATCGTTACGACTGCCACGTGGTCTAAATCTTGACAGTATCGCGCTAACACAGAAAATTTGGCTTAGCTAGAATTAAACGGTTTGGGGATATTATTAATGTATTCAAGATTTTTTACGTTTTCCAAGCGAATAGATTTTTCGACACCTTTTTCCCTCCACCTAGAAAGAGAGATAAATTTCAAGAAATAGAGTTTATCGATGTGGGTTTTATTTTTTTCTGCTACACTAATTCATTATTCAGTTGTCTTACTGAAAACTACTCTATATCTTAACAGCGGGCATGAATAAGAAATAATTCTTTATATCCAGAAATTAAATAACATTTGAAGTATAGATTTAAAAATATCCTCTATTCGTTGTACACGATCATACCCTTAGACACCTTTACACGTGAGCTGGCCAAGAGTTTTCCAAGTTAAACTATTATAACTTGTGCTTGATGTGCAATAACGTGATGTCGCTTAGAAACTCTGTTTGAAAGGATAAATCGGAACAACGATGTATGTGAACTATCATCACAAAATTCAAAGCCTTATTAACGAAAAAACAGATAGCAAGTTGGACTCATTAACAGTTGCTCTCCGACGAGAGGTCAAGAGAGAAATTCTACTTGACGTCATTTAGTAGACTGAAATTCTTGGAGATTTTCCGCATTTCGAGCGCACATTTAGTAATCTTGTTATTATTGTTCTTTTAATTCACACTTAATCACTGTAGAGGACTCGAATTTCCCTCCGCATCCAACTGAAAAATTTGAATTCTTCCCGATGCAAGAAAACAGTAAGTTCTATTTATTTTAAGATTATTTTTGTTATCGTCAAATCATTTTTGAATAAACCTTCTTTCTAGTTTTCATTGCAAATAGCGTGATCAGGTTGACAGCATGTTATTCGTTCAGTTTATAAAGTTTGTACTTTGTGTTCCTCCACAGGCTGAAAACAACTCTCGAGATCAAAACGTACCTTTATATGCATAGTTTTCATAACATTCGTTCAATCAAAACATTGAAGAGAAAAAATGAAACTCTTGGAAGTAACTTCGCACATTTTGGGATTTTATTTTGAGTTCTATTAAACCTACAAGCCACAGCAGTACTGACCCACTCATACAGATATCAATTATTCGGTTCGCCCTATAGTTGGCACCGCTTCCCTAATCTCCCGCGCCCTTGCCACGGAGATGCTCTTCAAAACAAGGCCGGTGCGTGTCTGGGCTCCATCGGGGCTACGAAGAAGATTTGTTGGTCACAAACATTCTCCACTCATTTCTGTCTTTGACACGCAATGTTGCTACCTCGAACTGATCTTGGAATGTGCTACTCATGAACAATACGAGTATTTCTTATTAGAAGATCGAATGTTACAGGTTAGAAAAAGAACTAGCTAACACCCTGTCTCATTTCCTGTCCACCTATTTTGGCGAGGTTATTTTCAACAGTCGTGTGTGCAGTGCTTGACCACCGTGATCCGTTGTGTTAGGTTACTGGCATCACTAATTTTTTTGCAAGCTTTAGAAAATCATCCTGGATAGATATAGAAGAAATTCTTCGTTGAATGAAAATTTGTAACAGATTATATTAACAATGCATATTGGATCGACAATACTTTGTTCCTAGTTATTACTGAAAGAAAGTTTTGGGTCTTGACCTAATTGTGGCTGAAGGAAAAAGCGGACGGTGATAAGCAAGCACGCGAACAAACGAGCAATCCAGTGAATTGATATAATTATCTGAGCTTTATAGGTGCTTGTATTATGCCAATCTGGTTGTTCCACAGCAAACAACAAGATCTGCAGCTTGCAAAGAATGTACGCTGAGGCATCTTACGGTATATACTTGGCAACCACTGCTCGTTAAATACGCTGGCCGTTAAATACTCTGTCTGTTAAATACGCTGCCCGTTTAATGCGCTACCAGTTGAAGAGAAGATATTGCCCGTTAACTACAGATAATAAAACCTTCCGCCAGTCAACCTGAGAAGACAACTCCCATCTAACGAGTCACTGGCCGGCAATCAATCACAAGTAGCAATAATTTCTTTCAACTTACGTCCATCGGACCAAGAAATGTGCGCGTAAAATACTCGTTATTCTGATATGCGAATTTATTTCTTGTGTAGTAAATTATATTATTTCCTCCCTCTCTGGGAAGTAATATCATCTACTCTCGGTAACAATAAAAACATTTTCTTTGAGAAAAAGACGTTGGAAAACCACTAAGAAAATTTTTGTTTTCAAGCTCAGCAAACATTTCCAGCTGATCAGAGTAGGGTAGCACCAGCTCATCTTGAGTTAACAACTCAGACACAGCGATACAATGCAGGGCGTCCCGAAAAAATTTGCTCACCCTCTCACTGATGATTTCTCAAGTATGTTTTGTTTTTGCTTTAGGTGATACTAAGCTTTCTTTTATGACGTTTAATTTGTTTCTACATTTGTGAAGTTCTTTTCTTTGATTTAACTCATTGGACTTGTCTCTATTTTATAAACACCTACACTAAGAAATATTCGTGCATACTAGGAAGTGAATGAGTGAGTATATTTTTTATTGTTTGGCACACTACAGGGTGGCCCAGAAGGAACTGACCCTGATAATTTGCTAATAAAAAGAAAACTATGAACGTTAGAAAGTTGAAACTTGTTTTATTTGAAAGAATAACAATTTTATAGTTTATTAACACTATGTTTTGAGTATAATATCCTTTAAATGGTCGCCACGGTTGTTTTGACAAATTAGGGCTCTTTTCCTTGTTGCTTCATAACGCTCCTTAGTGTATCTGGCGAGAGTTGAGCTATTTCAGAAGAAATGTTGTTTTTAAGTTCTTGCAAATTTGTTGGATTTGTTCCATAAACTCGTGACTTGAGGTAGCCCCACAAGAAGAAGTCGCATGGGGTCAAATCTGAGAACGAGGGGGCCACTGGATGATCCAAATCGTGAAATTAAATGATTTGGAAAGCAATCTCTTAATAATGTTATTCTCTTATTGTGTTTTTCTTCTTGTGTAATTGTGTTTTTAGAAGGACTGATCCTTGTTTGAAAATGGATTCTGTAGTCACGTTGCACTTCTGTTATTGACGTCGTCTTAATGTAGGACTGCAGAATTTTGATTCTTTCTTCTTTGCTGTAGCGAACCATTATGAAAATATGAGGTTATGAAATGCAGCAAAATTTCTTCAGTTTATTTGCTAGCTGAGTATATAGGATACCTTATAATGAACTATAAAAATGTCATTCTTACAAATAAAACAAGTTTCAACTTTCTAGCGTTCATAGTTTTCTTTTTATTAGCACATTAAAAGGGTCAGATACTTCTGGGCCGCCCTGTATATATTAGCTAGAGTGTGTGCAGCAACACACAGCAAGTGAACACACAAATCCAATAATGTGAGGTGTGGAAATAAGTTCCGCGACTTACTCGAGTAGCCAGAGAGCACAGTATTCTGTACCCTACAGTAAAATACTACAGTAATTTCACTTTTGTGTTTGGATAACATCGAAATGAACTACAATCATTCTGAATATTTATACGCTTGCACCAATTCCTGAGTGTAATGCTCCCAATAATTACATGACCAATGTTAAGGGCTTCATAAATATCATGGTGGAAAATTGGTTCCTGCCGGTGTGAAGGTCAGTCCATATTATAGATCCGATAATGACTTTCAACGCAATGCGTCAAGTATTTTCCCTCATTGATTTTATGAGTCGTAACGCGTAGAACTGCTCAACCTTCAAATAGTTACCTAGGGTCAAATTGTTGAAAATTTTTTCGTCGTTATGCATCTGTCATCAGCGGGTCAATTATCATAAGAAATATAGAAAATTCATAGTTGCTTTCAGATGAGCCAGTGTGTGTTATATTATTCATGAAAAGGTTTAAGTTTTCGCTGTGGAACACGTTAGGTCAGGATAAGGTATGATTGGTTAGGTTATGGTGGGTTAGGTTAGGGCATGATTTGTTTGGTTATATTAGTTTGGGTTAGGGTAACGTATGATTGGTTAGGTTAGATTGGGTTAACACAATGTAAGATTCGATATTCAGTTGAAAACATAACGAGGACATTTTCCACAGAGATGAGGCATAGATTATGTCAAGTTATATTAGGTTAGGTTAGTCTCGGTTAAGTAAGTATAATTATGTTGATAAAAAACAACATGGATTATTTTGCGTGTCCTACTAGTAAAATTTTTCTTGTAGTAATAAAAAAGTATAAATGTAAGTGACAGTGAGTATATAGCGTTCAGGTATCTAGTAAACACGATGAGAATAAAGATCCACAGACCAAGCTTATGAGCAATGAACAGCATTTCATCGTACAGGGAGTTTCACAAAAAAATGCTGAGATTTTCAAATATTCATTACTCATCAAGCATTGGTCGTAGATACCTAAACTTAGTAAAATTTTTAAGTTTCAAATGTCTGTTTTTACTCATTAAGTGGTTTTTTAGTCATAATTATAGTTCAGGAACTGTTGAGCAAAAAGTAAGTTTAAGTTTTTTGCCCATTGAGCAAGCGAGTCATTAAAAGCGTAATCACTAACTTCATTCGCTTGAATAGAGCTGAATATCAAAATAGGCAGAAGAATAAAGAACAGGTATTTTTAAACTGAAATTTTTTTCAAAAACAACACACTTTTCAATTCCAGTCCATATTAGTTCATTTATTCCGACCAATAGCTACTATTGCTTGTGAGACAATTTTGATATCGGTCTTTCATTGCCATCATCGATTTCTGCATCATTTCACTGTTGTCAGTAAGCTCGGTAACATTTTGAATGATACGCTCGCGTAAATCTTACAAGTCAATTGGAGGTGTTTCATAAACATTTTTTTTCAAATAACCCCAGGGACCAGAGGAAGAAATGACATGGGGTCAGATCGGGACTACGTAGTGGCTATTCTACCAATGGCACGTTTGTGGTCTTCTCTCTCAGGCTACTTTACGCTCCGAGCAGGCTATGAATGTCTAAGGACTTTGAATATCAATGCTCAAAGCGAGTGCCTGACGTACCAACGAACCCGACAGGGTAAGAAAACACAACTGGAATAAATGCCGTTTTATTAGGAATATCGCCGACAGGGATGGCACACGAGGAAAAGATTGCTGTCACGCAGTAATGCACCAAGAGACGTCTTGGAGGACCGTCAGGAGGTGTGGGGTTGCAGCACGGATGTCGGTAGAGTGACTCCTGAGTGCGAAGCGGCGGCAGAGGCAGTAGAGACTGTTGCTGGCGGAGCGTCTTCGGTGCGTGTTGTGAAGATCAAAGCCTCTGTGACTGTGAGAATGGTTGAGCCTCTTCTGCA
Organism: Platorchestia sp. MABIK; assembly: GCA_014220935.1. Lineage (NCBI taxonomy): Eukaryota > Metazoa > Arthropoda > Malacostraca > Amphipoda > Talitridae > Platorchestia > Platorchestia sp. MABIK. The sequence continues at coordinate 99,151 of JACJUY010000853.1, read as the reverse complement.
TCTCCGTATGTAGGGTCTGATGAGTACGGTAACGCGCTGGCACGTGTCCCCATTGGTTGGTGGTTAGGTGGCGATTCATACAATGCGACAGCCGCCTCGAAACCCAGCGTTATGTGGGGTGGTGGATGGCAGCTTGAAGACTGTGTGGTGGTGTACAAGCAACTGCTTGTTGAGACCACCACACATTCTTCAAAAACTTCGATTGAACGGTTCTTTATGGGAATACTTCTGTGGCATGGAGCCCCTTCTGGCATCCACATTACTCTGTTTAATCATCGAGGCAAATTTCCGTCGCTTAACCGCTCCCGGTAACCAGTCTGCAACTGTGGAATAATTTGTTCATTGGTCAGGTCTAAGTAAGCTTAGCCACTCAAATTTTGTTCATAGACCAGTTCCCGTAAGTCCATTCCAAACTGATGTTTTTCTCGAAAGTTAGGCTTTTCGAAAAAATTTCTTGGTGGTTTGTTAGGCGAAAATGATTTTTGGTATAGAGAGTTAACCGAATAATTCACATGGAAAGCTGCTTCATGAGAAACTATGAGGTCTCCTACAAATCTTTCACTTCTTACAGTAAGCCACCTCTAGAACAGGTTTTTTCTTCTCAGATCATTTTCGGTCAATGCCAGACGAATTTATGTTTTGTAAGGAAAATAACGTAAATTCCCATTTAAAATTCTGCACGCCGCCGCCTGAGAGAGATTAATTCCATTTTGGCATGAAGAAAAATATCCATTTTTCTTCTTGATGTACCCTTTGAAATGAAGGGTACATCATCTTGAAATTTGATGATGTACCCTTTGAACATTTTCTCGCATCATTTTTTGTAAAGCCTCTTCCAGAAGGTCCCTTGTTTCTGTTAAGTACGGTTCCAAATTTTTACGGCTCTTTAAATTTAGCAACTATCTTTTTCACAGTAGTATTCCTTACAAATCTTCCATCAAATTTAATATAAAATTGTTCTACATGAGCAATGACATTTTTGATTTCATCATATGTTGTGATGCTGAAGATTCGTTGTTCCTTTGTTAATTGCATGGATGAAATCATGGCAAAATTGCATTTAAAAGTGAAATGAAAATGCAAACTGCTTCGAGAAGTTACATTCGCTGTACAAGATACAAAAATTCGATCCTACAATCAATACAAAATGAATGATGAAAATATGAAAACGCCAATTCATTCTTGTGAAACACTCTGTACATGTCTAGCAGGACCCGTAGAAATTCCAGGGTTAATATCATTGTAAAGATAGGTGGACAAGTAAAATAATTCCAACATAACTTATCCTAACCGAACCTATGCTCACCAAACATAACCTATGTTAGCCTCACCTATCCTAGTCTAACCCATCCTACCCTATACTAAACTACTGCATCTCAACCTATTTGAACCTAATGTTCTAATATCCTAGCCTGACCTATCATAGACTATCGTTACATACTCAACTCTAATGTGTCACATCATTGCCTAGCCTAACGTACCCTAGCAGGACCCGTGCACATTCCACGGTCAATTTCATTGTAATTCCAACATAACCTATCCTAACCTAACCTATATGCTAGCGTGCTAGTAGCCAGAGACACACTGCTGATGAACTTCAATCGCTTGCTCAGTTCTTATGTCCGGGGAAACTTCTAATTACGACTGACATTTAAGACGTTCCTGATTTGTCTGCGTTCCTGGCAAAAAAGGTTTTGCTTCCTCATCTCCATGAGCAAAATTTGTGGTGATGTTTGTTCCAGTTTGTGAATTACGGAGGAAGGGAAGCGTGATCGCTAGATTACTGTGTGTGAAGGCTCGAGCTAATGAGACTTGAGAATTCATTCAGGAACTATAACATTCCTACAACTGAAATTCAGATTCCTCAAAGTGAAAACCAAGTTCTTCCATTGAAACTAATGGAATGAAAATTAATTTACTTTATGAAATTCTTCAAAATTTTCTTCCATATAATATACTGAAGAGATGAAAATTGATACGCGTTATGCATTTACACTTGATTTCTGTTTAAGTGTCCGCTAGATACGGTGAAAAAATGCTGCTCTGTACGTCAGAAGACTTGTATTTTTCCATAAAGATCTTTGAGAACGGAATAAATATACATCACCATCGCAACCTCCAAAATAGAGTACGAGATGAACGAAAATGATAGAAAAGGAATTTTTGAAGCCTTTGACGCTGAGGATGATTGGACTGCAGTTCTAAGAATTTGAGGAATAAACACTAAAGCCGCGCATGAATGGTTGACGAAAAACAAACGTGTTCTCCTGAAGAAAGGCTGCAAAACATCCAAGATGAGTGGCGATATCAAAAAAGAAATATCTTCTGTCGAAGCAAATCCTTCCATACCACTGTCGCAACTGAAAGTATACTCGTCAAATACCTTCCAGTTAATAAATGTATGAGTTAGTACATTTAAAAATTCTTAGATGGAGAGTTGTTTACAGTGAAAGGTGCAAGCAGTGCAGTTAATTACATAGATGCAGCGTAATATTCACTTAGAGTAACTTGAAATTTTGGAAAAACTCGATTGTCATCTACGGAACACTGATTTTAATATTGAGATACTTGAGTTTAGATTGAACAACACTGATTTTCCCTTCAAGGAACTTGAGATGCATTTGGAAAAGCTTTATTTTCATTGAATGGTTATTAATTTTCCATTTGAGGAACTTGAATTTCGTTTGGAGAAAAAGACCCGGAAATGGTGTAGTGTCCCCTCGCCAAAAAATATAAGTCAAAGCTCTGTTTTTTGCAGTCGCAATCAAGCGCATGGTACCTAAATTATTTTATTGAGTTGGTCAATATATAACAGCATTAATTATTCTCTGATTACTTGAACGACTGTAATTGCGCAATGAGCGTATTAGTGATACAGAATATATTCTCATTCAATCTTCTCAAATCTCGCCTATGTTCAATTTGAAAATTGGTAAGTTAAATCACTCAGCACCAGGCAACTCACCAGGATTGCTAAATGCCGAATCATTCCAGTGATTTAAAAACAATTTTGTGTCACTCTGATGACCACATTTTATTCGGAAAAGGCTGAGTTTTAAAATTTAAACCCCAAAAAACAACACTCTGAGCTTCCAGCTCTAGAGGAACAATTACGCCCATCATCCGCAGGAAATTAAACACTGAAACCTAAATTCATTCGCGATAAAATGACCGTGTAACTTGGATACGCTTTGTTATTTGAGCTCCAAAAATAATCAACGCGCCAGCGAATCTCCATTACCTCTACGCCAGCCCTGCCGCACGAAAATGAGTCTGAAATTCGTTCGTTGGAATTGCAGTGAAATCCGGAGTGCATATCTCACGTGAATGGAATGGAATCCTGACAGCATCAAATAATTCCCGCTCTGCCTCGCATCAATTGCCACGGGGTGCAGCGAAGTGGTGCAAATTCAGCAATCAATAAGCCGCGTTAATATTCATCTAACATTCAGTGCACCGGAAAATCTTAGCCCCCGTCTACAATAATCTCGAGAACGCGACCCCGAATGTGTCTGCATAGCAGAAGCAATCAGCGGTAAAGGCACTACGTTCTGGCCGATTGCCTCGAAGGCATCACTTGCGATAAGGCCGCGCAAGGCACATAAAAATAATGAGTTTCATGCAAAAACAAGGCCTTAGATATACGAGTTCTCTTCAAAATATTAATGTGAAATACTGTGAGTTTTTCTTTAAAAAGTGTCGTGCGTGTGTGGGGGCAGAATCTAGCGTTCGGAGCTTTGAAGTTCCTCATTGCTGATATTTTATAACCTCCGTTCGAATTCCAGAAGCAGTTCGGGTTGACTCCGGTGACCAACTTTAATGCCAACCTTGCAAAACTCCAAGGAAATTTCAATGTTAGTTTCAAACTGCGTCGCAGCTGAACGGGGCCACTGCACCGGGCTCTTGAAATAAACAAGTTACTGGCAGTTCTGTGATATTGCAATTAAACTGCCGAGGACATTGCAATTAAAATACTTTTATGGTCTAAAGGTCAATCATTCAAATTGAACTCGCTTTTAGAGTCACTCAATTTCATAATAAGTTTACAAAAATGAATGACGCAAGCAAAATTTTTGGCAGTTCACCAAGCGAGCTCACCGCATTTCCCTTGTTCAGCTAATTCTCCTTAATTAATCTTCGCCTCTGAACAAATTATGTGAAACTGTCAGCCGTGCATTTGGAGAGCTCACACTTTCTTTCCAATCATTTTTTTCAGATACGTGGCATCAACGATGAAGAAGTGAACAAAATTCTCTGAAGTAAAATCAACATGTTTTAACACATTTTCATGTATCAACGTTCTTGGAAATAAACGGTTTTTCCTTCTCATTCTTTCTTTCAAGTCCGCAGGAACCCGACGAAAGCTCATTATTTGCATAAGTGTTTCCAAATTATTCGTGTGGGTTGGGCTTCTGTTGACTCGCCACATTTGTTCCAAGAACTGGCCGTTTGAGGATGCAGTTGCAAAGCAGCAGCAGGTCTCAGCGGGCCAGATGTAGATGTGAGGCCACTTCCTCAAACGTCAGGAGTGGTTGCTCTCACTCGGCTGCATTACGCACGCAAAAACTCTTCTTGAAATCAGAAAGTCTGAGGCTCCCATACGATTTTTTATTGGTTAACTTCAGGTCATTGCTTCTGAGAAATGGGAGAAAATTGAGAAAAACGTCCTTAGCATGGGGAATGTGTAATTTCAGCGTTCTGTTGGCGCCTAGAAAGCGAAAAAATTAGAATTTTGGGTGCACCATGCACGCCCTGCAACGAAAGACTCTACAAACACAAAAATGATAGAAATCAAATACAATTATTGCTCATAATATATGGGTCAAATCCGCGGGAAAATGCACGGATAAAAATACTACTCAAAAATTTAGGTCAGTTCTGCCAGAAAATTTTCAAGAATATGGTGGACTTCACGCATAAATTTTTGTAAAGAAATAGCAGGACTCCTCTAGCAGCAGCTCATTAAATTCACGAACACCGCCATACAAATTCTCCAGAACTTCCATGTACATAAATCCAGCGTGGCACGTTGCCTTTAGCGCTGTTCTTCTGCACATTTTTTCCAAGTTTTTGCGCGAACACCAGCAAGCTTCCAGAGCCCCAAAAGGTGCTCTGTATCACACCGCCTCGCCGACTTTAATCACTTTAATCTTAAAGAAATCTGGGCTCTTCCTCGGCCGCTTATCCCGGTGCATAGTCCCTCGCAAAACTTGGGGTAAAAGTGCCCTTAAAAAGCGGGTAACTTGAGCAAAGCGAGCTGCAAGTCTGGGGCCCGGGAGACGTTTTTTGAGGGAGAGAATAGCGGAGGTTCCAAGTAATTTTGTGGGTGCAATTAAAGTGGCGTGCGACTCCAGGCGTGACAGATGTCACCTAAAAGCCTTGGGCGACTTAAAAACCTGCGACTTCGAGGCTTAATTAAAATCTTCGGACTTGGTTCTCACAGTAGCACAAAGGACAGACTTTTTAGGGCCCTCGTGAAGCGCTGGTAATTCACTTAATTGCACGAGGCTTGGATGAAGCGGCGCTAATTCTAATGATGTATTTTGACCCTCCCAAGCAGAGGGTGAAGAGATAATTAGTGGAGGGGAGTGGCCGGGGCGACGGGGAGTGCTATGGAGGGAAGAGGAGTGACTGGAAGATAAGGGCAGTGCTACGGAAGCAAGGGGAGTGCTATGGAGGGAAGGGAAGTGACTGGAAGATAAGGGCAGTGCTACGGAAGCAAGGGGAGTGCTATGGAGGAAAGAGAAGTGACTGGAAGAAAATGAGAATGTTGTGGAAGGTAGGGGAGTGCCATGAAGACGTTAGAAGTGCCAAGGTGATAAGGAGAGTGCTAAGGTGGGAAAAGGAGTGTCTAGAAAGGGAGAAAGGGAGAAAGGGAAGAGAAAAAGTTACGATGAAATTAAAACAATGAGGAACGTCAAAAGATGAGTCAGCACTACACAGCTAAATTAGAATCAGTAATGTGAGTAAATGCAGTGCAAAGGCAGGCCATGTCGAGAAAGAATGGAGAAGCTTCGGTGTAAAACATACTCGTTTTCAACGATGCAGAAACAGTGGTGCTTCGGCTCTCTGGGGCGAGTATTGCCGCTCTATGGCTCTAATAGAAAGCAACCAACCTCACAACAAACGAAATCTCTCTTCCAGTAGCGACAGTTTTCATATTACCTTGGTGATCTAGTTCTCACAGAACATGATTTTCCCGTGTCATATAGTACTATGGTGACATGGTTCTCGCTAAATATAGTACTGTGGTGACAGTTCTCATTAAACATAGTACTGTGGTGACATAGTTCGCATTAGCTGTCAGGTGCGAACTTTCTTCAACAAAATCTGTGACCGTATGACAAGAAGTCATAAAATTAAGCACCAATTAATCCGCTCATAACTTGTCACCACAGTCAGAAATGCACGTAACTTCACCGAGCGAGTTTAAACTCTTGAATTATGAAAAATTTCTTTCAGTGCATGGAATGCATGGAAGATTGTTTGATGCTGCATCAGAAAGGGATTCTTTAATTGAATGTATTGTGATGTGTTCCTGCCAAATAGGTAAGACTGTTTTCAATTCAAGTAGACGTGATCGTGTTCACTCTAAATAGATGTGGGTTAGTTCTGATTCCTCATGTATGTATAACGTGTTGTTTTGTTTGATTGCGCTTCGTAAGCGCAATTTAGATCGTAACAAGTCCTTATTGACGAATTTCTCTTCAGCGAAAAAACTACGGAGTCTAGCATACTAGACATCGTAGTTTTCCTTGCTGAAGAGAAATTCGTTCAAGTCTTGAAGACGCCAGCACATGCCTTAGCTGCAGAGATGTGAATTAATTTTTGCCTTTAAGCTGAATTATTTCAGGAGGTCGATGTCTCGTCCTGAGGTTGGGCTGCAGAGTTGCAGTGCACATTCCAGTTATCCAGAGTTCCAATGCGTATTCTTCTGATCAGCAGACCTAGTTAGCGTAGTGTAGCAGGGCATGCAAAGACAAGCACTTGGACTGTAAAAATACGTCGTAGTGTTCTCCAATAAGCGAGAAAATGAGAAACCTCGTAGTGATACCAAGTATGTAACATTTTCCACTGTAATTGGGAAATGTCAGAGAATGCTGTTCAAAGGACGAGGGTGCCGTGACCGGACATGTAACCTAAGCCATGTAAACTGGGGCTCTTCAGTCAGCGGTCGCACGGAGCTTTTCAGGGTCAGTGGCATCAACAAGTGACCCACCAAGAGGCAAAGAGACGCCCCCAAAAAATAGTTTATTTCTGATAAATATGACACCAAAACATCATTGGTTTTTAAAATATCCTATTGTAAAGATCCCTAGTTGATATACACACGTCGGGTATCGTAATACCAATGACAATAGTCGAAACAGATGATTGAGAGAATAATTTGGAAAATTCATTCCCTTTGTTGCATAAATGTTATTTCTGTTGCGGTCGGATCAGAACGACAGCAAAAGAAAAACTACGGAAACTTTATTCAATGAGAACGCTGCATGCAATTGCACGACAACCGTTTTCAGTGTTCATATTTCGTGGTTTGCAGTTTTCTCTCTTACGACCATGTACGGGGTAGATTAGGTTGGTTATCAATATAACAGTGCATACTTTATGACGAGACGGAATTAGCCCAAGAGGAGGCTTCATATGATGAACGTGCGTCAGAGCCAATGTCTTACTTTGAGAATGTGATACTGGGTAGGTATGGCATGAGACTGGTAGGTATGGCATGAGACTGGTAGGTATGGCATGAGACTGCTTGTAGCCAACGTTTATCAATTTATCTAGTCATTGTAGTTAATTAGCTTCCAAGAGTAAAAAAAAATTACAATAATTTTCATGTGAATTTGACCTTCAGATCTTTATTAAATTTCTGACGTGATGCCTTAGTTATAACTGAACAAGTGAGAAATGGAAACTGGAATTTTTTGGCTCTGTGATGGAATATTTTTGAACCATTTTTATAGGTAATAACTGACAATCTTTATTCGTAGATTTCCCACTTAATATTGTGCAAAATGATATCTCCTCATGATTTAAAAAACATCCCTTTAAATGAACATGTAATTCTTCCTTGACACATTTTTAGAGCTCGACTGTATGATTTCATTTTGGCCTGAAGCTTTGACCTCTCGCTTCGAGTCTCTTTTTTGAGGCGCATTCGTTGAGTTGGGCGCCTCCTGGGACGCAGACTCGAAATAAATCCCAATTGTGGGCCGGTCCCCGGGTCGCGGGAGCTTCTCTGAGCCACCATCCGAACTCTGACAGCAAAACACTTCTCTTTCTTCTCCTCAATCCGCACTACAAATGGTAAGCCGCTCCTGACAGATAAAAGCTTGAAACGTTTCAAAAAATTGTTTTTCTTGTTCAAGAAATAGAAAAGACAGATTCTCTTTCCGTGAGCGGGGACATATGCATTTTCTCATTTCCTTTACTTCGATTGAATATCTGCCTTCACATGACGGTTGATGTATACAAGAACGTGTGAAATAATTTTCTGAGTCGGTTCAAACCAATCTAAAATAACGCAAAAAAAAATCAAGAAATTGTTTTCCAGTTGTAAATCCACAATTGTATTCCTGTCATGTATCCAGGAATTATTTTCCTGTTATAAATCCAGTAATTGTATTCCTGTTATAAATCCAGAAATTGTATTTCTGTTATAGATCCAGGAATTGCATTCCTGTTATAAATCCAAGAATTGAATTCCTGTTATACATCCAGGAATTGTGTTCCTATCCCCCACAAAGGAGTCACACTGATTCATGGTACTACGTCAAGCACTTGGTACACAGGTAATATGACTGCCACAATTATAAAAATACCTACTCGTGAAAGCTTAAGGGGGTCAACTCAGGCCCCGTTTGTCCGATGAGCATTTTTTTCATTTTTGTTGAAAAAGGACCCTTAGGTAGTGGACTATTCGGTCTTAAAATTTTATGGCGCTACGGACACTAGATCCCCCCACCCCCCAAGGGGTGTAAGGGGACCAAGAATCCTGAATTTTCGAACCCATTTGAAAAATATAGAAGAAAACAAAACCGGAAATGGATAGTTTGCTACCATACTTTTGTTAGAAATGCTTCAAGGATTCTAAAACTTTCTTTGGTTTTGTTCTAGCAAAAAAACTCAATGAGTTCCATTTTTTTGAAATATCAATAGAAATGAACTAAAAAACCAATTTGGCCAATTTTTTCAAAAAAACTAAGGCTTGGATCGAAAAAGTGAATATAAGAAATTGTGTTTCTTTTTGAAAATTACATTTTACAGCCAAATTTCATAAGAATCAGACGACAAATATAAAAGTTCACGATTTTGGAGAAAAAATTTGTTTTTATTTCAATTCACATTCTGAATATGAAGTTATGCATTGAGATTATCGAAATAAGAATGAAAACAGCATTCAATTACATAAATTGTTCATTATATTGCAGTTCAGATGAAAATTTATTTATGCCTTATTACTAACCCTAGTAATAAGGATGTCCTAGAAGTTGGTAGGATGCCCTAGAAGTCGCTGAACTCATTCGGGCCCACAGGTAGCTATACTCTAGTTTGACCATTGTATTAGCCTTAAGAAACATTCTACCTCTGTATCACCTGTGGTAAATAAATTGTTTTAAAAATTATTTAAACAACCCTTATTTTCAACATTCTAAAGAATAGAAGTCAGTGAGTTTTTATGCTAGGAAAAAACAAAGACAGGTTTAGAATCCTTGAAACATTTATAACAAAAGTATGGTAGCAAATTTCCCAAATGTACAAAAGATTGTTTTTTTATCAAGTTCAAAATCCAAAATTTGTGTATATTTTAGTTAGTGATCAAATATCGCATTTAAAAAAACCGAAAAATTACAAATGGATAATTTTACACCCTACTTTTGTTATAAATGCTTCAAGGATTCTAAAACTGTCTTTGGTTTTGTTATAACATAAAAACTCAGCGACTTCTATTCCTTTTGAAATATCCATAAAAATGTCCAAAAAAACTAATTTTTCGTTTTTATAAAAAATTAGGCCAAAAGGGAAAAAGTTACACGAGTAAAATTTGTTCATTTTTCAACAAATACATATACTGGCCAAATTTCAAACGAATAGAATCAAAATTTAAAAATCGATGAGTTGACCTTTTTAAAACCTATTGCCAACACCACGGTGTCGTTTAATAGTACAGAGAATATAAATTATTTTGTCACTAGTTTAAAGGGGAGTGAGTTTCATGACGGTCAAAATGGAAAAGGAACATGAAGCTGAACGTAGTTAAGTAGGCATAGAAACAATTCATGAATAATTTTTTTAAATGTACTGAAATATTTTTTATCCATTTATAATCATTTTAAATCTAAAACAACTCCAGCATTGATGCTTATAAGCTTGAGAATAAAAAGCAAGGCGAAAATCGCTACACGTAAGGTCATTTTTATTAAAAATGATCAAACAAAACTGAACGTTTCGGACTAACTGTCTATCTTCAGCAAAAAATCTCTGTAAAACGAAACCAAAGATGAAAAAATTAATACACTAAAGAAGCATCTATAAAAACCTAAACTTTGGAAAAACACTAACTACGGTCAAATAATATCAGAGGGAAAACTGATTAGCTGAATTAGGTGTTGGCAACATTAAGCGGGAAAGTACTTTGGGTGTCATTTATTATAGGTTTCTTTTTGTAAATATGCAGAGATTCGAGAAGGCGCAGATCTGTTCTGTAAGAGGTACCGGTCAAGATTTTAAAATCATTTAGGGAGAACGGAACATTGCACTCTTCTGCATGAGGTCTAACAGAGGACAGTGAGAGACCAGTGAGGGAGACCAGTTCTGCAACTACGCCCAGCATGCTCGGAAACTCTAGTCATCAGGGTACGGCAGGTAGAACCAACGCACCGCGATTCACAACGTGAACAACTGTATTGGTACACTAGAGACGAGCACAGTGAGGGTGGCAGTTTGTCTATGAAACAAAATAGAGAACCACTTGTAAAATTATTCATGAAGATCAGTCGAACTTTGAGCTGCGGGAAAAACTTATTAAAACTTTTCCTTTTAAATGTTTAAATGTTAATAAAATTAAACGGTTTCATATTTCTTAAAACTATTTAGAATAAATTTTTTTTTCAAATTAGCATCGAACAATCGGAAGATTTGCAAGTTATTTATTTAAAAAAAATAATCAGTGCACATTTAAGCAATCAGTTCATATCACATATTGCTGTACTGCATTTTCTTTCAGTGTTACAGATAAATGAAAAAATAAGAAAATTAATATTAGTCAAAAATACAAGAGAAGAGCAAAGCCTCGTGTAGGAAACATTTGAGAAAACAGGGAGTTATAAAATATGTGCTGAGTAAATGACGCTCATTTAGAACGGTGGGTCACAAACTGGGGATACATCGCTCTTAGAGAGTAATTTAATCATTTTTCGAAGAATAAGGAGTGAGGACAGATAAAAAATGAAGAACTCTGAATTTAAAAAAACATTGCAACACCTGGCCTCAAGATTAATGTTAACTTAATGACTGAATAAACACCAAGTCTGTACCTGGTAAGGCTATTCCTGGTGATGATGTTCATACAAAGGAGAAATGCATCCCAGTGCGGGTCAGAGGAGCCGCGAAAATCGTATTCCGAAACAGAAATGCAGACTGTTTTTGAATTTCACGACCAGCGACTCGCCAACTCTGCCCAAAAGAACTTTCGAGTTTTTGGTGTCGTTCTCACCATCATACTCGCATCTCAGCGAGAAGTGGTTCTCAACATCGTACTCGTATCTCTGCGAGAAGTGGTTCTCAACAGTGCAGGGATGGAAACAAAAAAAAACTCGGTTTATTGTTGCAAACGAGTCAAACTTGGTACCATCAAGTCACAAAGCCAAGAATTTCTCCATTAGTATGAAATTTATGGAGAGAGTTGTTAGAGATGCACTATCTTCATATATAGTCAGTGTAAAGCAATATCTTTTGCGTTTTAATTTGGATACATATGATACATTGATATACTGTCCATGGATACAGTATATCAATGATGATTCTGTGAAAGGGGCAACGTGCTTAACGTTAGCGTGTCCTCTATAAAAGGATAACAAGCTGAAAACGCCTGGAAACCCCTAGTTTAGATGATAAGCAATTCATTTTCTTCAAAAAAGAATATTAAAAGTTATTTTAGAGAAATAAATGAGATTTTTTATTGCCGTTATTTCATTCGCTCAATTTTTGCAAAGAAAACTTAAAAAAAATTCACACAATCGCTTCAATATTATATACGATATTATCTCTTACGTTTTGGCCGTTTCGCTTGCTCAGGACCACCAGTTGTCGAGCGCTGTGCCGGCGTCCCCACACCAGCGCCCGGAGCTCCAGTGCTGGCTCAGCAGTTGTTTAGAACGTCGAGGTTGAGGGGTCTGTGAACCGTCTACCTCTTTCAAGACGTACTCTCCATTGATAAATGCTCCTTTTCCTTGCACGGAAAAAATGGACTCAAATTTCTACAAATCAAATTCACTACACAAAGCCCATGTGACGGATGAAGGAAAACCTACTTGGCGGTGCCCTCTTTTCACCATCGCCGAGGTGCCGGCAATGCGTGTGTGTAGGCAGAGCCGCCAGCAATGTTAGGGCATTTTGTCGAGTTTCTTTCGGAATTTCGAGCCGTGCAGATGAATGCAAATGTGCAGCGGATGCAAGGCCGTAATTCGGCAGCGGTAAGGCGACGATTTTTGACTCAGGCTTGGGCTTCTGTAGCCAAAAATTGTGCGCCTGAGCTCCCGGAAAGATGAAATCTCTAAAAACGCAATTTTTAAATGCCGAAGGTTTAAATTTAAATAAATTAAATTGCTACATGCGAGTACGATAAGCCTCTATTTGGAAATGAATTTTAATGGATTTTGCATGTTGAGAAAAGGCGTATTTTGTTCTCGCGCCACTGAATATTTGTAAGTATTGAAGCGCATTGTCTGTGTTTTGAAGAATTGTTCTCTACTAGGGTACAAAGGTTAAATTTCAAGAATTATTTTTTGATACTTAGCAGTGACACAAATGTTCGCTTTCAAAGAACTATTTTTTGACCGCAGCTCTGTTATCGATGTTCATTTAAAAAAACCATGCTTTAATTCTAATAATAAACACTACCCCTGTCGATGTTGTAACTTTAACCGTAGGTCCATTTCTAAAGAACGTCAGGTCTAAAGTCAATTGCTGGTAACTATTGAGCACACAATGAACTCTTCTCTCACTGCAGCTGCTCGACAACACTTGGGTTTGGTGCTCTGCGACACTGGGAGTATCCATAAATCCTTGGTCATCATGTTGCTTTACTTGGTTGCTTGTAGAGTGACTTGCCTGTTGGCTCGTCGCCGTCCTTGTATTACTTTCAGTGAGAACGTAAGGCACAGTTTTGAGTGCAGTCGACACTGTGGACACGATTTGTCATCAATATCATTTTATTTAGAATTTTTTGGTTGTCTCCCTTAAGTGCTATTGAGTTTATTTTAAAAGTTGTTTATTTGAACAATGTGACCCAATGAGTAGCCGGAAGTGTAGTAATATTTTACACCAAGACACTAGAAATTCTATTTTGACCGATGTTTTTCAGGCTGTGCGGTGTGTGGCGACGAGTCAGAGGAGGTTTTACGTCATGGAACTCTCCATCACACATGCATGATTGTATATGGGCTGCAGTGTTTCTGTGGTACCGTGGAGCTGAGATAGAGATCACTATTCAGGCGAAGAAAAACCCTGGTTCTAGTCCAGTACAGCAATGACGGTATTTTCACAAAAGCCATGCAGTTCCTCTGGTGATCATAGTAAACAAAGAAAACATGGAGAAGATACTATAAAAGAAAACCTTTTAACTTATTAAGTATGTATTTCGCCAAGTTAACAAACTAGAAAACATCGTTCCATCCGATCGTGGTAATGAAGTGAGTGATAAAAATGTATTGAAAGACTAAGACTCTAGCGTGTGTGTTATTGCCATCTTGGAGTCAAAAATATTGAAATCGTTCAAGAAATTCGAGTCCATAGCTCAAATGTGAATGTTTATTTCTAACTTATAAACCAGCAACTTTACTTAAGTACGAAGAAATTTATAAATTGATCACTGTAACACGTTCACCGCTTTTCCGTGGTTGTTAACGATTGGTTTGGTTATGTAGTAAGGAGCAGTATTGGGAAATCAACCTATCTGCTCCAATACATTTTTATCCTTCCTAAAAAATACGAAAAAACAATTGCTCAAAAAACATTTTACTTTGTGTGATAAAAATTATTTCTTTGAAAGTTCGCAAAACTGATGAAATGTCATTCATTTGTACTAGTACGTGAATGAGCAATTTACCTATTGAGTACTATTGAGTACGTGAATGAGCAATTTACCTATTGAGTACTATTGAGTACGTGAATGAGCAATTTACCTATTGAGTTCTATTGAGTACGTGAATGAGCAACTTACCATGGCCCAATACGCGGGCCATGGTTGAATGGTTGAATGGTTAACAAGCGCAAAGCATCAGTCCAAATAGAATACTATGGCGTACATTCAGATGTAACATCCGGCAAATGTTAGCAGTTGTGAGCACCCCGTACGGAGTGACCCTTATGAGTGACCAACGTCCTGACCTTGACAGTATTGTGAAACGTCCATTCGTTTGGTTTGTTCAAATAAATTAAAGTATTGAACCAACTGTTTTAAAACGATAAAATGGCATTGAGGCAAACTCCAAACGATTCTGCACCATGAACTTCAAATTGAACCCTCTACGTCTATTTCAAGTGACACTGACACTGACACTGAGACACTGAGACACTGAGACACTGAGACACTGAGACACTGAGACACTGAGACACTGAGAATTATGACACTGAGAATTTCACATTTTAGATGCAAAACACGAATATCCGGCTTCGACACAAAAAATTATTTCCATTCTTGGCTTTTGCCTCATAATTTATGGATACCCTTTTCCGAAAAGTATTCAAGCTCACTAAAAACTAACTTAAAAGTGAAAGACAAATTGGGCGGAAACTAATGTANACGAGATTTTGCTTCATTTTTCCATGTTCTGTCACAGTTTTTCGGTTCATATATAAATAGTAAAACGACTGTTAAATGATGAAGTCGTGAAAGGGAATTTCTGCAATGCACTCGCCGGTTCGCATACCGTTTTCAAATATTCTCAATCGAAATCAAATAGAGACATTTTCTAATTCATATTTGACTAGTGCAAAGTTAAATTTCGGAATTAAATTCAATTTGAGTTTGATACTGAGCTTCAGTTAAACCCGCCTCGACAAATGAGGTAAAAATTGCGAGAATATCTAAACCGTATTGAGACGCTAAATTTTGGAGCAAAGTAAATGTGAAGAATAGGGAGAAATATTCAAGATGTGAAATTTATCTGAATAAATATTAATGAAAGTGTGTGATCACAATGAATTATATATCAACCTGCTCATTGTCATAGATATAAGTAATAATTTTACTGATGAATTACTTACGGTAGAATAATTTTTTAATAATCATGTTTAAAATTGGAAATTTTTGCCTAAAAAGCATTTGAATTGTAAACGTGAAGTTCAAATGTTAGTTTGGTGCACACCGCGTAGAGCCTTCTTAAGGAACTAAGCAAACGTTTAACCATGAAGGGCACGCTAAAATATAACATTTAATGTGGAGACTTAGTTTTTGTGAGGTCTCCCGATGTCAAATGTAATTCTGAAATTGTCCAGAACTTTTAAATGTATAGACATGTCGAAGCGTCTGTCAAATAATAAAATAGGCACAATACTTAAATTTAAATCGGGAGGATGGAAAATCGAGAGGTAAATTTTAGACTGAACTTTAAAAGTTGAAATTTGGATGAAAAACGAATTTACAGACCAGCTGTCGAGTCAGAGAGTTATTGGCAGACGATAAGCACTCACATATTCTCTGTGTTCATTTGTGCACTATGTTATTCATTTAGATGTAGAGTATTTACGGGCTAAACTTGAAATTAGGCTTTAGAATCTACAAGTGAAACCTCATAGATTTAATAGCTATAACAGAAATTCTTCAAAGAGCACATATAATATCTGTAGGTAAAATCTAAGTGAAAAGTCAGAACCCGAAGTCTACACACCACGGACTGCGATGCTGCTGAACAAATGCAGGTCCTGAACTGAGTACCAAGGCCCCACGGCTCACGGTTAGAAACCTCAAAAGAAGAAACGAAGGTATCAGTTTGTTTTTTTCCGTCACAACTGCGCCTTCATCCAGTTGTGTGTAATAAGAAATTGATAATTTAACATTGTATTAATTAATTCAATAGCGTGATAAGTAATTGAAGAATCAAAGGTATCAATCTATTCT
>JACJUY010000853.1:0-56715 GCA_014220935.1 Platorchestia sp. MABIK | reverse complement strand
ACTACAACCGCAACTGGTAGTGATCAACTTCAACCACAACTGGTATTATCAACTGCGACCACAACTGGTAGTGATCAACTGCAACCACAATTGGTAGCGATAAACTGCAACCACAACTGGTAGTAATCAACTTCAACCACAACTGGTAGTGATCAACTGCGACCACAACTGGTAGTGATCAACTTCAACCACAACTGGTATTATCAACTGCGACCACAACTGGTAGTGATCAACTGCAACCACAACTGGTAGAGATCCACAATTACAATAGAAAATGAATAATTCCCATATCCTCTAATGCCATCACAATTACAATAGGAACTGATAAGTTATCACTTCTAGTTGTGCTGTTGCTTACAATGGTACAAAGGTGCTGCTATGCTCAGGGTGTCGGCTATACTATTAGCAGTGTTAGCGTAGCGCAGTGATGCAATTAGGTTACGGTACTCATGAAAAATCGCACAAATTGCGACATGCAACGCAAATTGGAAAAGGAAATCTCAGATTTGTGAAGATTTGACTTAAAATTGGCGGAAAAGTTAGTTTTAATGCACCCACGGAGTGTGTGAAGATTATTATGCTTTCGAATTATATTTCTGTTCCAAAGTATATGTTGATAAATTTAAGTGGTGTGCTTTCTGCATATTCGAATTTTAAATAAAAGAGCGGAGATACACATCTTAAATGAGATCATTATTTATTTAGGAACGTCAATGAATAAAAACTTCTGGAATGTTTCGACCTCCAGGGTCATTATCAACCTGAAAACAAGTGGAAAAAACTATTCAAATGTAAAATTTACATCAACCATGGAAGAAGACAAGCTAAAAAAACACATCACATGAAAGGAACAAAATAAAAATGTTCGGTATTAAAATTACGTTATTTGTAGAGGAAAAGCTTATTGCATATTATTTAAAACCGGTTTTTCTTTTGAAGGATGGAGAGATTCTAAAATGCGGAGATTTATTTGCTTTGATGCAGAGGAAATTACTCTATAATCGCCTAATATAAGAGGAATGTCGCACTTCTCTATGATAGTTTTAGAACTGATCAGTTACTTTCCACACCTTCCCACTCCTCAGTCCGCCCTCATGCAGAGCAGTGCGACATTCAAGTTAGATCAGGTGATTTTGGAGTCATTTCCTCTGCATCAAAGCAAATAAATCTCCGCATTTTAGAATCTCTCCATCCTTCAAAAGAAAAACCGGTTTTAAATAATATGCAATCAGCTTTTCCTCCACAAATAACGTAATTTTAATACTGAACAATTTTCATTTTGTTCCATTCGTGTGTTTTATTTTTACTTGTCTTCTTTCATGGTTGATGTAAATTTGACATTTGACAAGTTTTTTCTACTTGTTTTCGAAACGTTCGAGAAATTTGTATTCATTGACTTTTCTAAAAATAAATATTGATCTCATTTAAGACGTGAATCTGGGCACTTGTATTTATAAATTATGTATTTGAATATATATGTTCCATACATGCAGGATGTTGTGTAATTCGAGGCACATATTAAACCATGTACAGAAAAATGCCAGATAAAACGATTTTCATGAATAACAAAAGCCTCAGAACTCTCGTTTTCGAGAAATGTTTATCCAAAAAGGATTCCCGTAGAAATTGGCTTACAATGCTGCCATTGTGTAAAATATAACTTCTTGGGCAGGCTGCTGGCGTACGCTTTAGCACACCAAGAGGAGAATTTGAAATTATTTCGAGTTGTCATTTCTCGAAATGAAGGAGTTTTCGTTTTTTTACTCATGAAAATCGTTTTATTTAGGTTTTTTGCATATGGTTAAAATATGTGCAGCGAATTACACAACACCCTATATATCAGTTCATTTTTCCTTTCATTATTAAACTATTTCTAGACAGCTTGGAGTGATCACATGCGAAATTAAAGAATTTTGGAATTAATATTTTGAAGTTAAAAGCTATCTGCTCTATGAGCCGAGTAATGAGGCTGATATTGCTGGTGTGTGTAAACGAATGTTTCGTAAGGTACACTGACGTTAGTGAGGGTAAACAATGCATTTCAAATTTGAAACTGAGTAATTTACATAACCTGTGCGCCTCATATATTCAGAAACACGCGGTGCTCAATAATTGAACGCTTCTATCTCCTTGCTAAATTAACGTGCGGGATGTTTGAATATTTACACGTATTCTTACAAATATTCGCACTCCATCTGAATGGATTTAATACGGCGACAATACCATTACGATGTCAGTTTGATCGCGTAAAATATTCAGCAGGGATTGACTTTGAATGAAAACTTTGACTGTGCAAACTGTGAATTTTTCTGTGACAAACAGTGTTCAGCGATCATCATTTACTGAATTCATTCTTGAGGCAAGATCCTACTAAATAGGGGCTATGTAGGGGAAAATTTAGCGTATCAACAGAAGCAATTACATGTGACAAGGCATGTAAACTGAAGTGCAGGTTCATTATCACGGCTAATCGATTATCTTCAGACGGTCATGTATTCAACGATGTGTACTTAATTAGAGCTGAATCCACAGTGATTACTTCCCTGACATCTCTGCAAGTCGCTACCACCCTCCGTTCAAATGCTTTCATCTTCATCACAGACTGACTGTTCTTTGTAGGTGTTCCGATCAAGCAATTAATACGCAGACACCTGCTCATCTCCAAATTTAGATTCATTCAATAGCTTCTCAGAGTATTGGCTCTAATTGGCTGGCGCAGCATCATGTGGAAATTTAAATCTTCCTTTTGGAACACTTTATAACTCGAAAACATGGAGGACGTTTTAAAATGTTTCCAATAATATTAAATATAACATATGAAGGTACCACTAAGCATATATATATTTCCAATATAAATAAAATAGATCAAAGTTTTCACTTGTGTCATGCAGAAAATCGTATGCTAATTGCAAAGACCTAGGATCGTCAGTTTGTCCGCGTTCGACATACACTGCTTTAACTTGACACTCACCACTGAACAGAGTTTGAGCCTATCATTCACAAAACAATCAAGGATCTTGGCCTAACCTCTTGTGCAGAAGGCCCAGAAGCATCTCCTATCTAATAAGGTGGGAGAAGTTCGTCTGTTACGACAATAAATGTTACTTCTAAAACTTCAGAATAATTGTTTGCTTCCCCCTTATAGAAGCGATGTTGCCTGTTCTATGACTAACAACTTTCCGATGACTTACATTATAAGCTTTCCTTAGCCCCTGACATTCGTAGCGGGGCAAACTAGCCATTGTACGGCTTACGACACGCTGATTGGCGGCTCTCTTCATGAGATATAAATAAACCAATTACTACAAAACTCTAATCTAGAAATTTCTTTTTGCATGAAAATGTTCAACACATGATATATCGAAATTAGTGTGCCTTTGGCCTCGAAAGATATTTTTATCTTTCTGCGGACGATGAAGCTAAAATTAGTAATGAGATCCGCACAAATATCGACCACAATTGTTACATCGTAAAGCGTCCTGGGTATAAGTGTCTTTCCAGTATCGTAATCATGAAACAACATATTAGATAATTGTATTTTGCGTTTATTTCTGATGACGTCTTAATCGTTCCACGTGATAAACATTCCATACTGCAAACAGGAAATTTATTTGGTACATGTTATTTTTGCGATGAGATCTATTAATAAGGGCTGTGAGAAAAAGCGTCTTAAAATGTTTCATGTTCTTTGTTTGAGAATTTGCTCTATTTCAACGAATCAGTAAAAACGCAGTGCACTCAAATCAATATTGCGCCGCACAGAATCAGAGTTCATGGATTCATTTTCCGACGGAACTCCTTCCAAATTAAATCTCCTAGCTTCTCCTTTGAGATACTATGTTTAAGCAAATGCTGCCATGACCTAGTTTCACGATCTGTTTAACTTGAGCCATTTAAAGCTACACTGATCATACCGGAACGGAAAACATTTGAAACACAATTATATCTCTTGTATAATGAGATCACATTCGAAATGAAGGAGCGTCGGAATTTCGCTCACTGCGAGTTTGCGTTGTAGTTTTTCAGGTCCTGGAGAAGAGGCAGCAGCAGTTCGGCGCTCGCACGCACTTGCAGCGGCAGCATCTGGTGCATAAAAATTTCTCGTTCCTTAATTACGCGCTGCAACACAACATGCCGTCGCATAATCAAGGCGCGCGTCCAACAGAGATCTGCAAAATCTACCAACATCTGCAGCCGTTAGATGATGTTGCGGCAGGTAATTACGAACTCGAATTAATTGCCTTCGCCTCATCGTGAATTCTACATTGTACGACAATGAGCACAGAGTTTGCTATAAAAGCGCCTAATGACCTCGTAATTTCACAATTATCTCTCAATAGCACATTGAAACCAGACTGAATAATGCACCACTAAATAGTTCTGTCTTACCTCATAATTTTACAATTGAACCTAAAATAAACCATGAGCCTCATAAAAGCAAATTGAAACAACATTGAACAATGCGTAATTAACTAGAAGAAAATTATCGCACATTCTCCAACAGCATGCATGTAAGTTGTGACTGGTAGAAGCAAAACTTTGGCTGGAGGACAACGATGTTTGAATCACAAGCTGATGACGTCACCGACCGATAGGCTAGTGGAAATTAAGGACATCGGTATGGTGTCATGCGGTACAGTAGTGCTTGGAGCACCATTTGTTTACCCCGTCGCTCCTAAATGGAACTTTTTGTCCGATGGGAGGAGGGGGTTTTACTTACTTCAGAATTATTATCGGAGAAAGGATAATTAGTGATATACATATATTATTTCTTCATTTTATCAGCCAGAGGATGATTATGTTCGAATTGTCAGCCAATTATATTTTGTGATAAATGTTATCTGCTGGCACATTCATTTCTATGCTTTGAGTTTTAACCTAAATTTTCGGTTTTGTTGTAGCTTTATTCCCACTATTTGATGGTGAGAAGCAACCAATTAGGATTCTGGAACTCCAGCTGAGCTTTTAATGGGGTCAAAATTCTCAAGTTTGGTTTCCCTTCAAATTAACTTGAACATAAAACAACCCAACAAGGTCGCCACGTGCTGGATTGTCTAAAGCTAAAATTTTTGAGCAAAAAAGCCCCAACCTGAGAATTAGGGCGAACAAAAAGGCTAACTTGAAAACCCTGCACTGATCTTCGTGTTTGGGCGCGGTAGAAACAATGATCGACTGCTAAAAATGTCTGCAAAAATATACAAAACTCTTAAGTGCATCGAAGGGACTTAGAGCCCGGAATATGACCAGAATAAATTGGTAAAACTATCGAGAATTTGCATCGGACGTGAACACGTTTTTTAAAAATCAAATGCGATTATAATACAGGCGTTCTTTCAGTGCAAAAAGCAAGCGCAGTATGGGACTGAGACCAATAAAATGATGCTAAACTCTGCCAAAAAGGCCGTCATTAGAGCTATAAAATAGGTGGAGTTCAAATCTCCTGCGAATAATTCTTTCGAATGATGGGAAATCCTTGTGTTTTCAAATCGCCATTGACTTTCAGTGTAATATTCCATGTATTAAAACTTAAGCTAATGAAAGCGATGAAGCCCCTAAGCAGTCAGTAACTGCTCCAACTGGCCATCACGATCGCCTGACTAGCAACCAAAGTGTTTATGTTCGCGAATTATTGAAATTTTTGTTTAATTTAGTTCTCACTTCATTGGAATTGAAGTTTGCAACTCGTTGCCTTTTAACATTCGGGAATAAATTCATTCAAAACTTTAAGAAGTATTTTGAATCAAATTTTTTTAACAGGTATAGAAAAATCATTGATTGAAACGTAATATTACATTTTCTACTAGCAGATTTGATATAAGAGGCTCACTGTATTGAAGATTGAAGTTAATATAAAGTGTGTCTGAAAATGTGTTGTTCTGGCTCTACTTATGAACATTATCTTATTATTTTAAAATACTTTTTCTTGTTTTCTCTCTTAAATTAAATATTCGACCAGTCAAGCATCTAATTTAAATGAGTTTTATGTGCTAAACTTAATTACATACCTTATGATATTCCAATACGATACCTCTGAGGAAAATTAACTTTTTGACTCTATACTCAAAACAGCACACCATAAAAGATTAACGTAATTTTGTTCATTATTTATTGGAGTAACGTGTGTGGTAGTAAAACATTCCATCGTCTGAAATATAAGGTTTATCGCGTCAAGTAAAGGTGAAAAAACGGGCAAAGGTTGGACGCAACATCAGGATTTTTCATTTTAATGTAGTATGCTTTTTATATACCGAATACACCTACTACGCAAGAAATCTCTTTCAATCGTCTTGTTTTTTGTGCAGTGGGCAAAGTGTTACACTTTGGGGAAGAAGTTCAATAACTCAATTCAATAACTCACGATGGCACGTAACATTTATTAGAGCTGGTAGCTTTTCTGGTGATAGTAGAAATCGAAGTTGGAAAAAGAGGTTAAAAGGGGAACCCATTTACTCAGAGAGCTAGCAGGACTTCCCCTCTTCCTTGAGTTAAGGGCTGAAAACTTTTCGAATTACAAGCACGGTAGTCAAATGGAGCACACTATACATATGCTTCTTTTAGTCCCTCATACGTTGATAAGCTGTTTTTTAATATAGCGGTTTCTTTTAGTGACTCATATGTTGTTGAAGGCTTTTAACGCTTCAAAAACAAAACCACATCGCATAGGCCTGCGGCACCTAACACATTGAACAACACAGGCGTTCCTATCGTGTTCTCATGAGAGGCAGAAAATGAGGCCGAGACCCTCCGCTTATTTTCTCAGCTGGAAACAAAGCTGCCTCCAACCTGCGCCATCTGGCTGCCAGTGACGCAGCTTCCGCAAAGCTGGCAGGCAGCCAAGTCTTAGGCCTACACGGAGCCCTGGCAACGGCCTGGGCTATTTATAGGCCTAGGCAGCCTGTTGCTATACCCGCGTAGCACAGCCGTCACCAAGGTTAGATTTTCCGTGCTCCACTTCCAGAGAAAATGAAATGCCGCGTACCCAGTCTCCAGAATATGGGGCGCTGCCGGGCTCAAACCCGCGTGATTTATGCTTATTGAAAAGGCCTTATGGAACATAAGTTCTAACTGTATTAGTCCAAAGTACATTTTCAACCTTTGTTTGTTTATGACCGAGCTTGTGACCTAGTCAAACGTTGCGTTGAAATGTGTTTTCAGATTGCTGAAGGGGTTTCAATTTTTTAAGATCTATTTCGGGGGTAAATTGATCGACAATTTCTGAGAAATTTACTAAGATTTGTAGGTCACTCCACTATTAACTTGCAGCATCATTGTTTGACTATGATAAGGAGAATTTTTTTACACTCAATTGCAAACTAATGCGTTTCGCTACATGAATTTGTAACCGAATTTGTATAATTTCTAATGTAACTTTACAACGGTACGAAATTGTTCAAGTTGAAGAATTTTCTTGACTGACAATGTTTTATAAATTTGAGGAGCAACTTTCTTCGTACTTTAACAGGTGATGAACTTGAACAATTGTAATCTGCGTAAACTATAATAAATTACCTCTCTCTACCCAACTGTACAGTCTGGAACTTGCCTGTTGAACTACTGTAACAGCTACGCAATACCAGAAGTGAGGCACGTGTCTTTCAGAAGAAATAAGACCAAGAAGAAAATTTCTAGTACCATTATTTTAGCATGATTTTGAACTGAACTCCAATGGACAGAAAATGTAGGCTCTCGTACCTACAAATCAGACCTCACAACGAAATGCAGAATGTGTGACGTGTACCCGAATGCAAGAAGTGTCTTGGAGTAAACTTCAATATTTAAAAAAGTCCTCGACTATGAAGGAAATATTCGAAACCTCGTACGTCAATTTTATACACGTAATATTCAGAGCTTATTATGCTGCAGCGATGGCGTGAATGTAATGGCTCATATTCGACAACTTCTTCAATACAGGATGCAGCACCGAGATGCTTATTTTTTTGCTTTATATACTGAACAACTGTTTATAGGTTGTTCATTATTATAATCGCTTGTTATTTGAAATTACGATTGTTTCCCAATTCTTATTTAACACGCTAAGTGTGGCAGATTAAACTGATGTTCAATATTCAACTTAAATTAGAATTAATTTTAGGAGACCTAGTTTGAAAATATTGATCTCTTAAATTAGGTATTTAGTTATCATTCAGTTTTTTTTTTTATTTTCATGATGTCTTTATAAAAATTGAGTTAATGACTGCATGTTGGTCAGCAGCTTTATGAAAGTTAACTCAGTGGCCACCGGTGGGCTCCTTCGCAGGACACGTGACAACATAAGAGGGAGGATGAGAAACGCTGGCCCTATCACCAGCACGTCCCCTATGACCTCTTACCCGTCTTCTCGTTTTCTATGTCACCAGGAAAGCTGCTTATTTAATTCTTGTTCATATAATTTTCCTGGCATTTCCTTTTATTTTGGCTTCTTTGTGATTTCAAGAAACAATTTACTTTCTCAGGAGTAACTGAGACTGCCTAGAAGCCTTTTATCTGGTCCACCGAGCTCGTGTTTAATGCGGCCATTCATTCAAGTTTAAATGGCATTTCAATTTTGACTAACATTTTTGAACCAGGAAAGTATGTTTCGAATATTTGCAAATTTTACATGTAAAAAATGTTATACCATCAAAAATTAAAACTAATGTTGATTTCTACCTTACGATTTAATGATGTCAACAAACTCGTTCAAAGTACAACTGGTAGTGTTGATATCCGAAGTAACTTGGCTATTTTTTAGTTGCGGTGAATTATGAGTTACTTAATTCTTGCTGTTAGTTAGTGTTGGGGGTTTGGTCGCTTGTTCAAGCCAACGGCTGGCCTAATTTACAATTGCTGCATTTGTTAGAGTCCCAGCCACCCCTTAAACTTCCAAACGATACGGGATTTAACACTAATTCATTACAAGACTTAAATTTTACAGACAGAAGTTATCACATTTACACAAACAATTAAGTACACTGAATTTGTAGCAAAGAAGTCACATCCATTAAATTTAAAACCCGTCACCAGAGTGAGTAATGCTAGAAGATTATACACTCAATTGGGTAGCACGACCGAAGCCCCAAGATGAAGCAAGTAGGACAAACAGCGATCAGGCATCAGCTACGGAACAGGCTTCTTGAGGTGTCGACCACAGTGTCGCCTACAAAGAACGGACCACTTTAAGACTCTTTAAACAGTAACTAAGGTAAATATGCGACGACGGGACTAAATCTTATTTCACAACATTTAAAAGAAATGAGTGAGGCGGTGCAAACTTTCTATTTACCCGGCACTGAAGACACCTATGAGAGAGTGAAGGTAATAAGAACAGATACCAAGAGGTCATTTCGCAAGAACAGAAAGAAGTAGGATTCTGATGTCAGCAATCCTGATTGTTTATTTTGGGAATACCTGACAGTTAGCTTCAAAATTCAATCGCTTGAACTATCACAGCTGAATTTACACCCGAAAACCGGCGTGTATTTTTCAAAAAACTAAGCAAAAGGAACCCTAAAACATTACTGGAAAACACATTAACTCTGCGAAGAAAACTGTCCCAAGTCTCCCTTAGATCTTTGATTACAAGCAAGCCGGAAATGTCATCTCCGGTGCGTTGAGAATTGTTGTAGGATAAGAGCTCCGATGCATACGCCGACTGCCTCCCATGTGCAGTTATAAGATCGAGAAACCATAAATTGAATGGTTTTTTAGATCAATACGCGTTGTTTGAGGTCAGATCTTTTTCTGCCGATTCTGAGTTCCGGTCTCAGAATAGCTCCCCTTTCTGCTTGCCATCTACCATACGGTCATCGCGTTGTAAAATTCTAGAAAATTTACTCGTACCACACACCCAAAGGCAAACATGGAAAGAGTTTTACCAACAATTTACGTAGTTGTAGCAGTACAGCTGGCACTGAAAGCTCTTCTGTCGTTTTGGCTATGCTGCGAGATAATTTATGATTGCACAAATTTTCAAGCATAAGTTTTTCTTGAATAAATTTTGGAGCGCTGACAGTTCAGCAACCTTTCAAGTGTAGAGTTCAATGCTCAGTGCTCAAATATAATTCTAAATATCTCACAGGTAACTTCTGTTGGAATCGTTATAACATATCTGTTTCTGTCTTTATTTGAGGCCAGTTCGTACCCGTTGGGTGATCTACAGACAATGTCATGCATGTCTTGTAACATATTCGAAGTTTTCAAATGCAATTACATTTTATGTATAATTAATATAATTTATCAACAAGATGTTAAACAATTATAATAAATAATTTATAAAAACAGACAAAATTCATAAAAATAAAGTAATTAAGTTTGGTTTTCATTTCATAAATATACATGTATTAAATTTATTTTAACTTCTTTTAGTCAGCTATCGTCTTCAATCTAATGTTGAAACATATCTTGGGCACCTGGCCGGGAAAATTCAGGTGTGCGGTGGCCGTATTTGCGGAGAGGATATTAATACAGTTTACTGAAACGCCTCACGACAGCGAGTAGAAGAGGCGTAAAATGGACCTCGGTTTCAATAATGGCTTTCTCGGAGGGCGCTCTTCGTTGTGCTCTCCGTCGTCCCGTCCTTTAAATTATACTTTGAGATAAAATGATATCACCGAATTAGTTTGAAGTACGAGTGGTAGTGTTAGAATCTGAAGTAACCCAGCTATTTTTAGCTGCAGTGAATTACGAGCTACACACTTAATTCTTGCTGTTAGCTACTAAATTCAATCGATTGAACAGTCCCTGCTGAATTTGTATCTGAAAGGTAGGGTGTATTTTTCAAACAACCAAGTAACACGAACACTAAAAAATAACTGGAAATCACCATCCCATCCTTTTCTGTGCCGGTTTCTGAACTGTACCAGTGCCCGACGGGTCCATCTCTAGTCAATCTCTCGCTCGAAGGGTCAATCCCTGCCTTGATTCCCTGGCCGAAACGCAGAAATTCATTCTTAACTAGAAACCAGAAATGCCTGAGACATACCTTTTAATATAACGTATGCCGAAACATACCTTTTAATATAACGTATGCCGAAACATACCTTTTAATATAACGTATGCCGAAACATATCTTTTAAAGCAAGGAACACCGGACAAAAACATCATGATATAGTAAACATATCCGATTTCAAAAAAAGGCTCTGAAAAAAGGCAGCCAAAGACAACTGCACAAATGTATTTTTGACGAATCACCATCGAAATTTTCATAGAAAAACTCAAATATTACTTACAACTCGTGTCTAGCTCACAAATGGAATTGTTTAAGATTCTATGCTTCCGGGACTGTGCTCCAAAGCATATTCTTTATTCATAATGTCCTTTATTAGTCTCCGCCAGTTGCGAAGTTTAGTCAAAGAAAATATGCATCCATTCAGCATTCGCTGTAGATTGTATAGAATAAATATATCCAGTATTCGATAACACTACAGTATCCTTCACACAGCATTCTTCTTCAGCCAGACATTCTTCACGCTTCTGTACAAATTCATTCATGAACGTGGACTAGAGCTTTTTCCATCGAATTTCCCGCTCGCATCGAGCCACACACCGCCCTCAAAATACCGAATTCGAGTGGAACATCTCCACTAGAATTCGACTTGCATGAATTCAGAGCATCTGTTCAGACCACCCTGGGGAGTCAGCAAATTTTAGCAGCGACCGAACGATGATGGAAGACATTCAGTATGTCAGAGATATAAACTAAAGCTCGCATGAAAGCCTAACTGGACGTGGCAACATTTTATGTTTTTTGGTCTTTCGAATAAACTTTTGACTGCCTTAGTTTACATGTGTTTTTTTCAGAAGTTCTTTGGAAAGCTACATCGACGATGAGGAATTTCCTTGAAAATAATTCCCACCTAGCACCGACATGCGTTCTAAAAGTTTATAATCATCCTATTGACGCAGGGGTATTACCCGGTAATGAGCAACAGAAACACAATATAGACCTTTACATGGATCTAACCTTTACATAAAACGCTGCTTGTCAGATATTTGACACAAACGAGCTTCCTCATATTCATAATAAACATTAGCTGCAGAGCATATACGAGTATGTGCCTGCTCTATGCAGGGAGGCATCAACGCTGCTCTGACTCGCTTCCTTATCAAAGAAAATGATTTTAATTTCGAAACCTGCGGTAAATGTAACTTATTTTCCACATGATTCGAGGAATTGGATAAACCCGCTTCATTCTGGACATTTGTGTTTGCATGTTGATGTTCATCATCATTACGAAAGTTACAATAACATTTTTCTGTGGAAGCACACGCGATAATATTGCCGGACCAGCCTCGGAACTGTTGAGTGTGCGTATCACGAGTTTGCAGCAGGAGTTGCACACGAGAGCTGCATGCACCAAATATCAGCAGCAGAATGATCTACGAAAAAGTCGAACGCAAAATCCAAGCTCTCGAAGAAGTAAAACTAAGAATGTTGCCGTAAAAGCTCCCAAGTTCCCTGATGAAGAAACTTTTTCTAGTTTGAAGAGTTTGAAGCTGAACTCAGCAGGAGGCATAGAAATTTCTGTCCTTAATTATTTGCTAACAGTAGTGCTCGAGGCTTGATACTGACATGTATACGCCATAACATCCTCTCTGAGCGCTCCGGGGCTTACTTCGAAGTAGGCATGGCATTAATTCTCACAATCATCAGAGGGCAAAACTTAAAAAAGAATCTTTTTGTTGGGGGGCTGTATGTTCGTTGTTATTTTTACGGTACGGCCGGCAGCGTAAGTTCTTCTGTCAATTTTGCTACGCTGGGTACTGCTTTTGCTATCCAAAAAAAAGTTTGAGCTCTTTTTATTATGATAAAATTTTATTATGAAATCATCAATATCGCATCTAATGGTAAATTAAATCACCATTTTGATGATCTGAAGAACTTGCCTGTCATTCTCGTATCTTGGATGCCAGTTTATCACTAGGATAACTTTGAGTCGCAACGAACTAAATTTTCTTCATCATTTCATCTGAACTTTGTATAGTGGTGGAGTTGAGAGTAGTTGAGTCGGGAGCAGTTAAAAAATTTATGTAGCTCAAATTATGTCAAGTGTTCCATTTTAAGTTATTTCGAAATGCGGGTACACTTCGAAATGGCAAACATTTTTACCTGATTTACAGCCTTCGCTTAGAGGCTGCGCACAAGTACATTAAGTATCAGAGTGGTACACAGAAGCAGAGAAACAAACGTAATCAGACAGTAAATTTTGCTGACAATAATGGAGTTTGTTACGTGCTCACTTGCTTTGCCCGTCCTACCCTGCAAACATGTTACCTGAAAACAGCATAATGATAGCGGGCTTCTATTTTTTAATGCAATACAGATATTCATACTAATGCACACGGACCGTCAAAAATGACGGGATTCAATATTTTCCTTAAATGAATTTTCCAGATGCGGATGACAAACCAATTTATCCATCCTAATAGTACCTGCGATTGTAATGGGCTTCCTACTTCCCGCTGATGGGAACATCGTTGTAATAATTCGCGCGTCAGATTATTCGCTGGAGCATGATCTTTCAAATCTTTTAATCGTCGTGACATTAAAAATTATTCGTCACAATTATTATATTTTCTATGATTTATTAATCAAATTGAAGCTGCCACCACCCTTTAAGGGAATATTACTATTTATTAATATTATATTCGAATGTTTTTCTGTAATCTTCGGTAACGTGTTTCGCGGAAATCATTTTCGTTCATTTCTTACGAACGATCGTCTCTTTCTCCCTCCTGACTCATCTCACCACATAAGGTTAAATAAAAGGCATCTTTAATCGAAAGGGATATTACATATTAATGAATGTTATCACTCTATGACAGAATACACAACCTACATACTTAGAAGTTTGAAATAAGAGCACAGATTGGCATTATTAGAGGGAATACTCATCTGGTTTGTGAATAAATGCTGACAGGCCGGCCTCTCACAGCAGGTCCACGGTTTCAGCATCATAGCTGACAGGTAACGTTGGAGGTTACGCTCGGCGGCACAATATGATCACTTAGCGAAGGTGCGCTAACGTTAGTGTTATACATATTGTTGAGGGCTCGAATGTGTTTGATAATTCAAGTGGATATTGTTGATTTGATTATTTATCTTTTAAAGCAAGAGGTATACCAGAGGTATATGCATCCTCAGTCCTAATGGACCGGGGCAGTTTATCGTTCACAGCCGCACTTGTATATCGTATCGCTGCCCGTGCTCTACTCCCTGCCCCTCATGAAGGCAAGCTTCTCGATCGACGCCACCTCCCTGAGTTGCTAGTTAATAATTTTGATATTAACGCTCTAAGATATAAACAGGAGCTACTTCCTAAACAATTCAAATACATGGATAATTAATCCTATAAATATAGTTATATAATAAAATCCCGTTTAGAATACACAATATTAAGAAAAAACAACATGTAGTCGTACGTTGATGTTCCTGGCAATTTTCTGTTGGCGTTTCGTCCTCGTCATAACGATGTTTGATGCCCGTCCTTGTCGAGGCGATGTTTCCAGAAGGTACATGATGATGTTCTCGCAGACTCAGTCTTACATATGTTCTTTTAGAACGTTTAATGGATTGCAATGCTGGCCAGTCATCTCCTCCAGTTCTTAGCGTTGTTTCCTTTTTTTTCTTTGGTCGGAGACCAAAGACAGTTATACGGAAGAGTATAACACGATTAAAATATTCTAGTACTTGTGCACTGGAAAAACTCGTATCACAGATACGGTCATTAAGCATTCTTATGAGCAAGACGGAGAGACGGAAGAAGCGGACGCCAAACAAATATGTGAATAAATAAACCACCAAAGAAATTATTAGATAAGAAGGTTGATGCAAACTTATTCAAGAGTTGTCTCAACCCAAAAAAGAGGAACCAAAAAGAGAAAATGAAATTATTAAGGTTGTTTAATTAAAAACCCTTTAAATTAAAGAATTTTCGTGTTGACGTTCGCAAACGTAATTTTCAACGGCAAAGATGCAATCCTGTTTTGTGACCAGTATTGTGTTCCCTCAATTGTGTTATGCCATACAATTATAGTGACAGTACTCTTATATGGCTAATTATGTTTCCACATTTTAATTATAACCATGAATCTATTATTTAACAAGTGTATATTTGACCGTTGGCATGCGTTCTTAGCAAAAACAATATAAAATGCAGCAAATAGTTCTTGAATTAAAATATTTGCTGCATCTTCATACTTTTTAGAGAAGAACGCATGGCAACTGCCATATGTTGAAGAAAACCAATTTCTTACACGGAAATTTAGCATTAAAGAATCTTAAATTTAAAAATCCTTTTGTAATTTTCAACGTATTCAGTCATTTGAGGACGTTCGGTACAGTGTACCCTTATCCTTAACAAACCGCCATCAACCCTCTGACCACAAACGCTTAGTTAGCCAAACCCAGAAAGTTGAGCCTCAGAAACATCAGACACGCTCCAGCCTTCACGTCACACACACGCCTTGCTGCGGTGAACCATTAGATTAATATTCCCCTTTAATTCGCTTATTCTTCAAATCCGGCCCCAGGATGTGCGTTTCTATAGCTAAAAATTTGCCCATGGCCAGCGCCTCGGTCAACTGTTCTCGACATCATTGGCTATGGTATTGGCTAAGGTGTGGCTATGGTATTGGCTAAGATGTGGCTATGGTATTGGCTAAGGTGTGGCTATGGTATTGGCTAAGGTGTGGCTATGGTATTGGCTAAGGTGTGGCTATGGTATTGGCTAAGGTGTGGCTATGGTATTGGCTAAGGCAGTGGTTATGGTATTGGCTAAGGTGTGGCCATGGTATTGGCTAAGGTGTGGCCATGGTATTGGCTAAGGTGTGGCTACGGTATGGCTAAGGTGTGGCTATGGTATTGGTTAAGGTGTGTCTATGGTGTGGGCTATGGTATTGGCTAAGGTGTGTCTATGGTATGGGCTATGGTATTGGCTAAGGTGTGGCTATGGTATTGGCTAAGGTGTGTCTATGGTATGGGCTATGGTATTGGATGAGGTCTGGCTATGGGATTGGCTAAGGTGTGTCTATGGAATGGGCTATGGTATTGGCTAAGGTGTGGCTATGGTATTGGCTAAGGTCTGACGACGGGCGCCACTGCGGTCTCGCTCAGCTCTGCGACCGCCCTACAAGCCGCTACCTCCTCTCTCCTCAACAACTACAGTCAGCCCCGATGGGGAGCCAGTGCCTCCCACTGCAGTCCAGCGCTTCAGTGACCTGGCGGCCTGTCGTCGGCCGTCTCTTCTACACCGTCGTCATGTGGACTTCAAGGGATCTATTAGTGATGTTGGGATTGGTGATAAGTAGGTGCCTTCGCCCCGAACGTTCCTCACTAGACTTCATGTGGTTGTAGTTTCTCGATCTCAAGCCGTACTCAAAAATTAAAGCCGTCACCTAACCACGTGACCTATACTATACTTCTTTTCTAACTCAGTATTTCTGTGCCCCATCTGCATAGATTCCTTATCTCCGAACTAAATGGCGCTTTTCTCCTTCCTCTCCTCGGAACGCTTTTTTTAGCGGTTAAGCAGCATTAAACTAACATCTAATCCTATCTAATCCAAATTAACTTGTATTCATTTCCTCGCGTTTTCTACTGTACCACGTCTACCAGTGACTTCTCTTGAAAAAGCTATTCGTGTTTATTGGATGTGATCTAATTTAACATCAGACTTCACGTGACAGTTGTCTCCGGTTGTTAATAAGTATTAATAATTTCTCTTATAAATTAAGTCATGTTCATGCTTTGCGTAGGAGTAAGAAAACTTAGAATCGTTTAAGAGCAGTTGTTTAAAACCTTAGAGTAGAAACGAAGGAAACTAATTTATTCAGAATAAGAATTTGTTAAAGACCATATCCGCGCTACTGACCCGTTTACAGGATCAATATAAGTTAGGCTACGATGAGCTTGAATTTCTCTCAACGTATTGGTGAAAAACTTGAATTCCTGTGAGATGGAGAAGGGAATTGAATTTTCTTCTAGCATTTACATTACAATGTTTTAAAAATACCTTCCACAGCTAGACGTGATGATAAGATTCGAATCTGCTGAATAGGATTTTTGATATATCTACTGTATACTAGAGTGAAATACTTAACAAGTTTGCGTGACTTCAGAACGAACGATTTTGAATAAAAGTAAATGCCTCTTTGCATGTGTTTTGCGTGCTTCGTTCATGAGACTGAATTCTAAAAATCTCTTGAGAGTCAAGGAATAAAAGGTTAGGCGTATGGTGAGAGTGGCATTTTTAGACCCTCGACAGCGGAGAAGTATGGCAAATTTGGCCAAAAATTACAGGACTCCAAAGAAAGTAGCGCCAGGGGCTGTAGAGTGGTATCCTTCTAACGACACATTGTATTTACAAAACTAATATCGGCTTCTATTCTAAATTTTGCAAAAGTTTTGTAGTTCGTGAGATAAACGTAATTACTGACAACTGATTGTAAAATGAAAGTTTGTGATCAACATGTTAATAACAAGTACCATATTTTCTTCCTCATAACTTTTGTTTGAGAATCGCAATTTCCATTCTGATTTCACATTTGGTATCAGAATAGGATAAATAATGTAAAGCGCACATTCGTGCACACTTTTAATAATCTGCGCTACTTTGGAGCTGCAACATTTGGCCCTACTTTTTCGCTGTTAAGTGGAGATGCAGAACTCTCCCTAGCGTCTGAGGCGCTATCTCAGCTAAACGCGTACTCTCAAATATGCTCATGTTGTCATGACTTCAGTTTTTATGAGTCGCAGAGTCCCTGGTATCAACAGATGTGAGTTCGTAAATTTTTTGAAGTAATCAGAAAATTTATTCCAGATTTGTGTCCCCAAATTTTTTTGAAGAAAATGAGAAAGTGACTCATGGTGAGACCATGGTGGACGTGCCTAACACAGCATGTTGCTTGTGTGGTGCAGTAGTTTGTATGTGTTTTTATACGTGCGTGGCTACTCTCTCTTGGCAAAACTTTTTCACTCCCATAAGAAATATTCATTGGGTACTTTTCCATAGCATGGTTTTTATTTAAACATGAAAAACAGGTTAAGTATGAATGTTGCACATTTGTTGTCTATAATAACGTTTATCTCCCGAACTACAAATCTTTTACAAAAATCTAAAATTGAAGCTGATATTAGTTTTTTAAAAACAATATTTCGTTAGAAAGATATCAATCTACAGGCCCTAGCCCTACTTTTTTTTAAGTCCTTGTTATTTTTGGCCAAATTTGCCATACTTCTTCGCTATCAAGGGTTTTAAAATGTCGGTTTGTCACCATACGCCTAACTTTTTGATGCTTGACTCTCAAGAGATTTTCAGAATTATGCCTCATGAACGAAGCACGCAAAACACATGCTAAGAGCTTTTACTTTTATTCAAAATCGTATGTCCTGAAGTCACGCAAACCTGTAAAGTATTTCACTCAAGTAAACAGCAGAAATATCAAAAATCCTATTCAATAGATTTGTATCTAATCATCACGCCTAGCTTTTGAAGGTATTTTTAAAACATTGTAATCTAAGTGCTAGTAGTGTAAGTGACGGGTCTAATAGTTGAAAGACAATACTCGTTTCAGAGAACTCGGAGAAAGAGAGATCAATTGATATGAAGTCGCTTGGGAGCTTCAATTCAAGCCCTCCGAACAGCAGTGCGCTGGTAGGCCGAGAGCCGTAGTTCGGCAGCCCAACTGTTTCTGTCCGCACCTGAGCGGCCATGAATTAGAACTTCTGCTCAAGTTCAAGTTACAGTCCAAGTTACGACGCTTGAAGAACACGCTGAGTTCCCTACTTTCTCTGTTTGAGCTCTTCTCGCTCCCCTCTTTCCCAAAATGACCTCTTCGGATCCTCATTGCAAGACCTTGTTATACTTAGACTAGAGGAAAATTTTTGACTAGGTATTAATTTTTCCTCTACTTCGACGACAGTGTGGACGGGGGGATGTGACAGTATTATCAATGTAACTGAGTAACTGAGGGATTTTTTTTATATTTTCGTTTGTACGAATTTGCTTTAATATTGTTTTACTCGTAAAAGTAAATCACGTGAATTGTTTGAAAGTTTGAATATTTTATATGAACACAATTTGAACTTGTTCCTTATTTTTGAACATGCGAAATTTATTCACACGGTGTTTCACCGCTAACCGTAAATGAAAAGGTATAAATTTGAAGCATTATTTGGTTCATGTTGCGAATAACTGTTCCCTCTAGAGTCATGTTTCAATGAATAAATTCGTCGCAAAAAGCGTTTATTGTAAATGAGAAGCCGCTCAAACTAGAAAATGAAAAAAAGAAAAGAATACAATGAAACTGAACAGAAACACGACTGATGCACAATGTAAAACCAACTTGAACCATTAGATTTCAAGATCAGAAATACGACTAGCAAAAGTTCTCCACTTGATAATTCTGGGAACACACGAATAAAATAAACAAGAAACAACAAGACAGAAGCGTATACAATGTTTACAAAAGTATAACTTGTAATGTGTATGCCCTCAATTTGCTCCGTTGATAATTTATTCAGGTTCAAGAATTTCAGTCGTTATTTGTTTCATTTCTTGTAGTTAGTTTGCGTTGAGAGAAAAATTCACAGTAGAATTTCATGTGAAAACCGCAAGTTAATGTTCCTTAAAAGTTTATTTTAAAACACTCGAATATATCGAACTCGAGAGTGCTTTGTTTTGGTAGCACTTATTAAATTCACAGCAGATTGACGTAAGTTTTTGCACGAATAATTTTAATAACCTTCATTCAGAAAACGATACACTTTAACGATAAAATTAGTTGCTCACAATCTGTTCCCTGTCTTAATTCGCCCTTTTTCCACCTGAAAAGTGTAAATCACTAGGTTTCCCTGCATATGAATAGTCGCGTTTTATAGAGCGCTCCAGTGTACTTGGAAGTCTTGTAGCACAGAACGTAGTTTCGATTTTTGATTTTCGGTAATTTCGATTTTCAACATATTGTGGAAGGTGGTTTCGATTTATACAAGTTTATTAAATGTACATTGTACACTTGAACTAATGTTAGCCGCAATGAGTCTTCTTGCTCACCAATTGAACATACACGTTCAATTTCCTATTTTTAAAAAAATTAAAATATAACTCAGTTTTACTTGAATTTGATGGATTTTTCATCTCTGTTCCACCAAATGCATTTCGAAAAAAATAGGACCGTGTTTCCCTTTCCTGTGAATTGGTTTCGAAACTTCTGCAAACTTCGAAAATGAAAACAGCGGCGGTTGACTGATAAAGTATAAAAGAAGGAAGCAAAATGAAAGGTTGTGACGCGAGTGCTGTCGACCAAGGAAATGCCGCACGTAATCGCATGAGAAACACGTAGTATAAAGAATTCATCATTGTGTGTGCAATGATGACCATAGGACGAAGCATTCATCATTGCGTGCCATAACCATAGCATGAAGCATTCATCGTTTCGGATGATAACCATAGCATAAAGTATTATCATCACAAATGAAAACCGTAGTACAAAGCATTCATCATCACATGTGATTATCATAGTATGAAGCATTCATCGTTGCATGTGATAACTGTAGTATAAAGCATTCATCGTTGCATGTGATAACTGTAGTATAAAGCATTCATCATTGGATGTGATAACTGTAGTATAAAGCATTCATCATTGGATGTGATAACTGTAGTTTGAAACATTCATCATTGCATGTGATAACTGTAGTTTGAAACATTCATCATTGCATGTGATAACTGTGGTACAAAGCATTCATCATTGCATCTAATTACCGTAGAATAAAGGATTTGTTATTCAGCATTGCTGTGAAAACCGTGGTGCAAAAGACCTTTCGCTTATCATTGCTGTGATAATCGTGGTAAAAAAGACCTATCGCTTATCACTGCTGTGATAACCGTGATGCAAAAGACCTATCGCTTATCAATGCTGTGATAATCGTGGTATAAAAGACCTATCACTTATCATTGCTGTGATAACCGTGGCATAAAAGACCTATCGCTCATCATTGCATTTGATTACAGCATAGTAAAAGGAACTTTCATTCATCATTGCTTGTGATAGCAGCACCACCATCGCTAATCATTGAATGCGAACTGTAAGATAACGGACCTACTGACTATCCTTTCAACAATAATTCAACTCTTTCTCTGCGGAAACAACTACCGAACATGGCAGTGATAGTTGAGCACTTGAGCTATTGGTTCTTTGAAGTTACGCGGGGAGAAGTCCTGCTCGAGACAGGGCTGCTCCTCCACGTCCCGCCCTTCTTCTCAAGCGACCCAAGTTTGTCGAACAAAGTTGGAAGTGTCTCAGACCGGCTATTGAACCGAGCTCTTGAATTTCATCCCTCTTACTTTGATATTCCCAACCTTCTTTGGAAATTCAGTCGCTGCAAGGAATGTGTTTGAACCGAGCTCTTGAATTTCATACCTTCCAGTTTAATATCTCCCTCGTCTTCGCAAATTTCGCCGCTGCGATCGAGAGGTTGGGTTAATTCTACATTGTCACAGTTAGTTCCACGCCGACTGGTTCATGGGTGATGATCCGCTCCTAGGTTGAAAGAGAATGGCGGTCTAACGATTGATTTTGCGTTTGCAAGCTCGTGGTGACTCGTCTGAAAAAAGAGAATCTATCTGTATCGTACAATCTCCTCCAGTGGGCACTGTGTACACAACATTGGCACATTTATTTATATATACTCACGTTATATGACCCTCGATCTGGCATTTGAAAACAGTTGCTGTCATAACCAGCTTTCTGTTATAGATGAAGTGCTGTCTATTCTTTGAGCGAATGCATTCCATAATATTTTGGTGGGACTGGATTAGGTCGCTGGTTAACTGTGAGGTGAAAACACAAGAGCCGTATCCTGCTATAAACTGTAACTTCCATTTTTCGTATTGCTTTTACTTCAGAATACGATGTACCGATTCATAAGTAAAACTGCACTACTGTTCTTGTTTGTACAAAATAAACACATAAAAAAAACGATTTCAGTCAACTGGTGAGGTAATTTAAATCGCCCTTGCTGCAGTCAGTTCTATTACGTGTACTGTAAATGGTTGTCGCCGCTACAACTAATATTAATTCCGAAGTTATATTAATGAACAAGGAGGTCTTTGTAGATGAATCTGCTGGTCCATTTTGAGAACACTTTCGTTTATCATAATTGGTTCCTGGTAATTAAAAAGTGAAACTTGGATATGGATTATAATAATGGATTAACTATCTGAAGGGGATAAAAGATAACCATGTTGTTTAAAATTGGTGTTTCCTTAAAAATATGCAAAGATTCTAAAATCCTAAGGTCAAAATTGAACACTATCACGAATGTCACAAGTGTAACTAAGGGGTCATTTGACGTAGAGAACCTGTTTACAAACATCCCTCTTCATGACACCATAGAGATATACCTAAATTCTTTGTTTCAAGCGCCTGACGATAAAGTTATGGGACTCTTCGAAATTTCTTTACGAAGTCGCTTGAGCTCTCTGTTTCAATTTTTTTTTATATATGTGGGAAAATTTCACAAGCAAATTGAGGGTATTGCCATGGGGAACGAATTAGAACCAACCTTTGCAAATATTTTTTTGTGTGCTTCCATGAGAAAAATTGGTTAGCTGATTGTCCTTCACTCTTCAAGCCCGTAATTTAAAGTCGTTAAATTGATGAAACTTTCCTGCTCTTTAAAAGCTCTCCCACGCTCAAATGTTCCTTAATTATTGGAATGAGAAACATCCATCGATTAAATTTACTTTGGAAATTGAAAACGAGGCGTAATTGTCATTTCTCGATCGTGTCTCTAGGAACGGGGAAAGTTTTGAAACTTCTGTACATCGCAAGCCAACGTTCACTGGATTGGGAACTACACCTTTTTCACTTCAAATTAATCCAAGTCAAGTTCAATTTAATCCAAGTCAAGTTCAATTTAATCCAAGTCAAGTTCAATTTAATCCAAGTCAAGTTCAATTTAATCCAAGTCAAGTTCAATTTAATCCAAGTCAAGCTCAATTTAATCCAAGTTAAGTTCAATATAATCTAAGTCAAATTCAAATTAATCCAAGTCAAATCCAAACTAATCACAGTCAAATTTTACTTGTATATAGGAATACAATTGGATTTAATGTATGTAATGTGTCTTCCGTACTATCGGTTTTTAAAATAATTTTAAAAATGCCTTTTTCAGTATCGTGTGTACCGATTTCTCTAATATAGGAGTATAGAAGAAAAGTGTTTCTCATTGAATTTGGATCAGCGCTTCCCTCAAGATGGATCTCTACAACCAATCAACGGACTATGAAACAAGTGAAGATGAACAAGAAAATATACGCGCAGGAGTAAGAAGAGGAGTAAAGAGAGAAAAATACAAGAAAACACGAGAAGAAAAGATGAAGATTGGAAAGCAGTGGCGATAGCTGATGGTGTTCCTCACTAAACTGAGTATGGTTAATTAAGAAGACACAACAGAGATCATGTACCCAGACAGAGAGGTGGAGCCCAGAACAAGAAACTCACTCAGCATCACATGTAGGCTATGTTGAGATATGTTGAGGAAGATCCTCCGATAACCTTGACGACACTAAAAAGCTCTCTTTTAAGAGATTATGGCATTTCCGTATCTACAACAACGATTCACAAACATCTATGTATTTTACGTATTCCATGCTGAAAGGAAAAACGGCTGTCTTGCTCATCACATCCAATAGACATATATTTAATACAAAAAAAGTCAAATTAACAAGTGATTATGTCAAATTTTAACTCAACTTAGGGTTCGATTAATTTGAATATGACTTGGATTAAATTGAACTTGACTTAGATGAATTTGAAGTGAAAAAGGTGTAGTTTTTAGCCTTTGTTCAAACACTTTTAAAATCAACGGAATCAAAATGCTGCTAAACAGGACTTACAACATCTGCTCATCTTTCAATGACATACACGGAGAGGTTAACTACCTAGGTGATTTTTTTGCAACAATGGTTTTCTTCTTGGAATCATAAATCCCCAAATTAAAAAGTTTTAGTCTAGAAAGTATTGCGAATCCAAAATTCCTGTCAAATAGGAAAATTACCTGTTTTG
This sequence comes from Platorchestia sp. MABIK, assembly GCA_014220935.1. NCBI lineage: Eukaryota > Metazoa > Arthropoda > Malacostraca > Amphipoda > Talitridae > Platorchestia > Platorchestia sp. MABIK. Next base: position 32,670 of record JACJUY010000853.1, on the reverse strand, counting down.
CACTTTACCCTATTTCGGTTCTTCATCTGAAAAACTAGCAAAGTGGACATCTGTTTATCAATTTCTTCAAAAAGGAATCTATTATAATAGTACACTGATGTTTAAATTCAATTGACTCTAGATTCAACGTTTGTGTGCAGCATAAAAGTATCATGAATGTAGGACTGGTTTCTACGTCGGCAAGTACATGAAAACACAAGCAGCATCATGTTGAAGTGTGTTGACTGTTGAGTCTTCCCATACCTCAACTCAGCAGGAATATGGTAAATTAATGTCGGTGTTAAAGCAAAGCCTTGATTTTTTCACCTTCGTTTTCAAGAAACACGAATTTAGCCTCGACGGTGAGGCGTCGTCCTCAGATTTCTAGAAGTGTGATGAAATTTCGATGGTCTCTTCAAATCTCACCAGGGGAAAATGAACAATTGAACTAAAAAAAAGTTTAACTCGTTCAAAAACAGACCAAAGATGATTATCTTGTAACTTTTTGCAGCCATTCAATATTTTATCAAGTGTCAGCAGTTGCAGTGGCAAAACAGGATAAAAAATCTGAAGAAGGGCATCTTTGAAGTCCGTAAGTGGATGAAGAGTCTAATTATTCGGTAACAGTAAATGTGAGGCGTGGAGATGTCAAAATCTGACGAGAAGATGACTCAGCCTGCGAAGTGATTCCTTCAGGACGCAAATCCCTCTGTCATGAGAGTATCCATCTAGCCTTCAGACACTAAAAATTACGAATAATCCAACGGATGAACGAACTTGACGTCTCCCGTTTTTTTGCGAAAATACTTCATTTGCTGGCAAACATCTTTGCTATGTTTCATTGTATTTTTGATGTTGAACTCGTTGACAACTGAGACAGGCCCTGAATGGAAGCAAAAAGCTGCTTATGACTGTTTTTGAAAATATTGCGTTGGAAGAGAATACTCGTAGAGTATACTCAAAAAGATAAATTTGTAGTCAGTTTTATTAACAGTTCATATTTTCATCCAGAAAAAAGTTTTCTTTTCTACGATATGGTTTGCTGATAGCTGATTAACAAGTGAGGAAGTGTGAAATGACGGCTTTTTTTGGGCATCTGTTGCTTCCTAGTGTCCCTTATCCGCATACTATGGAGTAAACTTCAGCACCGAACCTGGTCAGTGCTGAAGCTCCTTGTGATCTGCCGAGCGAGTGTTCACAGAGGAAACCTAACATCGCACCAACTGATGTCGGCGTCTCCTGAGTCCGTGATACAAGTACTGGACACGCTCCTTGAACTTCTGTTGCCTGCGCTTCACTTCGTCAAATTTCAAATTAGAACTTTACTAACAACCTTGTTAGCTTTCCAATTCTAGTTGGCTAATCCTTAGTCGGCTTACCTAGATGACGAATCCTTAGCTCTCCAGGCGATGTTAATTGGACCTGAATCGAGTCTTCGGACAAGGAAAGCTCTCGTCAGTATATACGACATGAAGGAAGTCAATCTTAATGCTACGGATCTCAAATTTTGTTAACTGATCCTGAAGTGCTGTGGGCCGAGTAGTCTCGGCTGGAGTAAAGAACCCTGCACAGCGTACTAAAATGACCGGTAATTTGCCACATCATTTTGAAGCGGTTCAATAAAGCATAATGATAATAAGGGTTCTTTACTGTCTTGGGCCTGATTTTTTTCTGGTTTTAATGTTTACTAAGTTTTGTGCAATACAATTGAACGCACCTCTGTCAATATTATCCATACTTGAATTACCATTCACGGTTCTATACCTGACGAAGCGTTTATTTGCTTCCTCCCACATCTCTATACCTCCAGGCCTGCTCCTAGACATGGCAACATAGCAATGACGTCAGACTAGTGGTCTGCAGATGGCGACATTTTTAGATAGAATACAATGGCAGTATGCACGTTTCTCCGCAAATTTTCTAACGCACTTTTTTTGATATTGGGCGTCTGATTGATCACAAAGTATGATACATACAAATATGTAGTGCAAAGATTTGTTAAACCTAATACATATATATCATTTAGGCTCATAGATTGTTTCTTTTCCGAGTTATTTACAATTAATGAGGTAGTCGCCACGTTCGAGGGAACTGTGCAGCGTTGCAGTAAAAGAAATTGTAGTTCAGGTAATTTTCAAAGTCATAATATTCAATTTTGAGAGTTTTTCTTATGTGTGTTGACTTTTTGGCAGACTTTTTTTGTAACACAATTTTTACGATCTATATAGAATATGCATCTAGGATCAATATACAAATGAAAATTGGACAACACCTTCTGTCCTTGTTATGCTCCTGTGATGAAATCAATACCCTAATCCTGCTGACACGGCAAGAAAATGCGTAAGTACAATTTTCCCTTTCTTTGAATTGTTTCATCTGATGGCACAGGCCAACATCGGGTCCAAACAAGCTCGAAAACGCGTTCATTTTCTGTCGCATCCAAAGAAATTTTAAAAACTAATTTTTATACGCCCATTTCACACAAAAAGTATCACTGTTTACATCCTAAGATTTTTCAAAGCCTGATTAACTCTGCCCTATTGGAAACCAACGATAAGTTTTCGTTACGATAAATCAACGACAAATTTAAGTTAACTTAATTTCGCCCCTTGGATCCACCACAAGTGACACAAGATTTCACGCCGCTAGCGTGACGTCACGGCTCTCATCAGCAGCCTCGAGATTTCGGAGGCATTGGCGCAACTCGTCTGTGTTTATATGAATTACGTGCCACGAATTTTTTAACAATGATGAGGTATTGAGCAATTTTGATATGCATTTCGTCAGGCATTAATATTATTATATTATTCCCTGAAAGACTTTATTGTTTTATTGTAATAAAATAATCATAATATAATATGAATATTATAATTTCAAGGATGTTATTATATACACGCGCAATACCACTGCTTTTTGGATAATTTTCCGAAAATAGTTTTTATTTAACTTGTTCAACAAAAACTTAATGCGCACTGCAGACCAAGAAATATCATAAAATTTATACACTGTCTTTCATGAGAGCTTTATGAGGCAGCAGGAGTTCAATGAGATCCTCAAAACCGCCTGCGTTATCACCAACAAACACCTGAGCTCGGATGATCATGGAGGTGAGTTAGTCTTCAATTATGTATTGTTTTCTGCTCTTGGCCGAGGAGCCACAACCGCAACTGCACAAATTAAAAACACAAAAGCTATTTATGGAGGGTAGTTCTTCGCATTATTGACATTATCAGACTCGTCAAACATTCACAGAAGAGATGCGCGTGAAATATTTAAAGCAGGTATTCATACTAAATGTTCACAGCTCAGACGCCCCTTATCACAACCCACGCAGATAGGGAATTTCCCTCCTCGTTACAACTCTTCGTAGCAAGTCTCCGCCATCGCCAGGAGTAGAACAAATGATGAAAACAAACTATAATCAAGGAGGATATGTCGGCTCAAAATTTTTCGCCTTTTTGGAACGGTTTTTCAACGCTAGCAAACTTCGAGGTGCGAATGTACTGTATATGTAATACATTTATTACATTTATCTAAGGGTTCAGCTGTAATCGGAATTCCGTCATGATGAGCAGAGTTATAATTTGGTACAGTTTAGTATCTCAGACCTTTTTCTAGTGCTATTAGGCTGATTATTGATTGTCAACGCACGCATAGTGTTTAAGAAAGTCCTAGAAATCATCGATTGAGTGAAACTAGGACGTGAGTTCGATGCTACACAGCTTTGGGAACATCCTCAGTTTTCATGATCTCAAGGCCCAGTCGGTCTGGTTGTCATCAAAAGCTAAACTTCGGGATCGAAAAAACGAAGGACCGTCTTCTAGTGAAGGCAGGAACACATCAGTCAATGCCAACTGGTGCCTGACACGAAACAAACAACTGCCGTCGAGATGACAGAGCGGTCGATTGAGTCAAATTATACATAGTTATTGGTCTCGTTAGTTCAGGGGATTCTCGCTCTATGCAAGGCCCAGTAGAGTGTTGCTCGAGATCTACTGTAATCAGCACTCACGCTTGTACCATCGCTCCATGAAGCCTCGTTATAGTCACATCACGCCTGTCTACGCATTGCAATGTTGTCATTACCGAAAATTACTTAAGATCAGGTGTAAAAATGTAAGTCTACATTTTGAAGTGGGCGTTCTGTGATGTAGGTCAGTGGTTCACAAACTGGGGTCCCAGAACCCTTGTGGATCCCTGAGAAGGTCCCAGGAGGTCCGCGACACAATGGAAAAGAATTAACTCCGTAAAAAAATGTAAATAAACATCTAAAACACTGATTCTCTATCATTTTGGCACGTGGTATCGATATTTTGGTGTGCAAGAAGTGAGCACTTCTCTATTACATTTTCGTATATGTCGTAATATTTCATTTAGGTTTGTTGGCTTACCCTTACTACCGGCTTAACCCATTCCAAGCGGCAGAACTATGTAAGATCCTCAGAAAAACGGTCCCATTCAACGGAGCGTCTATAAATAGTCACTATTCTGTTTTTGGTGTTGTAGTTTAGCGGCGGCCACGATCCATGGACTGTATCCATAAGTAGTGACATGTGGTATCGTTTTTGTTGTTTCATCTGCCAATTAGCACAATCATGGCCAGTTTCAAAAGATACGTGATGAGGTGGGATGCGTGACGCCGGGTCACGATGAGTATTATACGTACTCCTTTACTTGCTTTGCTGCCACTCTTTTACGTTGTAGTTTTTTCTGTAGATGCTGTTTTCCATTTTTAAAAATTTTTCATTGTATTGAATTTTAACATTTATTAAAAATATTTTAAATGCTTGTTCTTGTACTTTCTTTGTGTAATAATATTTAAATAGTAAATTTCCTGCATTATAATCATGTAATGGGTACCTTGGTATGGAAATAATAATTTATGATGGGCTGGTGTCCTCGGATGGGACTTAAATATCTGGTGGGGTCCTTGGCATGGTAAATTTTGGGAATCTCTGATGTAGGTAACATTTCACTCACGTGATTCAGTCCACTCTACTGTTCATATGAGGACACTAGTGTGAAACAACTCTGAAGTCTTGGTAGAAGCCAAAGCGAATAACTGATGTTATTCAAAGTGTAGGATGTTAACACATCTGTTGCCAGTACTCACATTCAAAAGATTGACGCAATGTGAGACGGAGAGTGTTGACAGAAGTCAGAGCATAGAATGTTGACATGTCACAGGTGGAGTATTACCAGAAGTCAAATAGACACATGTCACGATGTAAAACGTTGACAGGCGTAACTGCAGAATGCTGACAAATGCAACGCATATATTACTGACATGTCCCAATGTTGCCTAAGCGTAGCACGTGGGCATAAAGTCAGGATGTAGAATGATGGCGGAGCGATGTTTCAAAGCCGCACAGGGATGAGCAAGCCAGGCACGGAGGCGGCAAAGGAAGGAAGCTAATGCGGCCGCGCGAAATCCTCGCCTCTAATTAACTAGGCTTTGAAGGCTTGCCTCACCCGCACGCAGACGGCAGCCTCTGCCAGGGCTGGTATTACGACACCTGCGCCGGTTTACGAGGTGGCTGCTGAGGCGGCAGTCGCGGCGAGGCTTCATGCAAACGTGCCTCCTGATTAGCGCAAAGCTCGGTTCACTGAAATAATTCTACTTGGACCCCGTTGCTGCTTTTCTGCATAACTTTTCGCATATCTGAATAACTTTTCGCGTCTCTGAATAAACTTTCTGAATAACTTTTTGCGCATGGATATTTTTCAGCGGACGTGTGCGAAATGCTACTTGAGGGTGATAAAATCGGTAAATTTTTTGTAAATCGTACTTTTTTGGTTGAAAGGAAAGCCATTGGGCCATTGGAGGTCGTAATAAGAAAAAACGTTTTTGATTGTGATATTTTCCAGCTTGGGGAAACGAGATATTTTTTGTTCGAGATTTAATAGACTGACTTTTTAAGAAATCTTATTCTCAAGACAAACAGGAGAACCCATGGCTGTAAAACTCGTGACAAAAGAAACCTTTCAGATTACAGTATATTTTTCTCCGGCGCTCTAGAATACATCGTATTCCATACCAATAAATATCAATTGTACTGAACATCTTGTTTTGCATTGCTCTTCAATTTGTTATATCTCAGGATGTGCCTTGTAAAGTGAGCGCCGCCGGATCTCTTTGTCTCGCTAGGTTTCGCATGTCTCAGAGCCGAAAGCGTCATAAACCGCCGGAACTGACCGACAGAAGTCCTTTGTGGTGTCTTGCCCTTGCGACCTTTACCAGCACCGGAAAGTCTTTGTTTGACTTCCGGGCACGACTAGTTTTAAGGAAGATCTGTTACTGATCTAACCAGTACAAGATTAGGAACGTTGCTGCGCGTTTACTTTTCCTTCTCCTTAGTTTACGGCTAAGGGAACTGAAGTTGAAGCTTCTACTAAAATACTTCTTGTAGTGCCGAAAGATACGACATTACACAAATTTCTATTACTTTTCCCCTCGCTCGATCCATCTCTAAGAGCAAGGATATTGACCGAACCTGCTTGAAGAATCCTAAAAATTTACTTGATTCTGCTTTTAATAGACTTGCCAAAAATTTATTTATAATCCATTAAAGACGGAGATTTCCTAGCAACGGTAGATGTACAAGAGCAAATAACTCGTTTAGGGCAAATTATTGACAATGCCGAGACAAATCTCAGGTGAGGATGTGTGAGAGTGAAGGCAACCCACCAACTGCATCGCAAAATATCTCAACTTCAAAACGGGAATTAGGTTGAATTCTCGCCAGCCTCTTACGGACACGTCAAGGGTAAATATCTATTAATTCCGAGACGATGATTATCAAATTCGTTATTATACGCTGAGGGGATCGGTAAGAAAGGATTTGCATTTGTATATCAGGCCACGTCTAGATCATCCTGACTTCCATCGGACATTCTAACCTCATTTGATCGTTGATCGATGAAATAGTTTTGTATTTTACACAATCTCATCATTCTTAGTCTTCTTATTTAACCTGATTTCTTTTTATTTTTAGCAAGAACTATGCAATGGAACATAAGTTAGATTTCCCCTCATTCAAGTTACGTAATCCCACTGTTGCGACCAGATGTTAGGATGCCTACGTTTTCTCAAATTGTTTTTGTTCTACCGCTGGTGTATGAAGTGTTAACACTCAAAAAATTGTAATAGTCGTGATCTCATTGTTGCAACAGATGATACTAGCAGGTTTTTTTAACATGGCTCGAATCAAGTTGTTTTATGGTTCACTTCAATGAGATATTTTGTATTCGCTGCTACCTGTCTCATATGAGACAAATTACGTTGATATTCACTAAAAAATAGTACAGAGTTGTTGGTTGCTTGCTTGGTTGGTCTGTGTGTCTGTGACGCTCTTAAACCTTTCCCCGTTGGATTACTTTCTTATGGGTCATGTCAATGACCATGTATTCCGTTCATCCAGCAACTCGAGAAGACCTGAAGAGAGAAGTTCTGGAAGTGGTAAGCACAATGAGCAGCGAGGTTCTTGAGAGCGTCATCAGAAATTTCGCTGGCCGCATCGAGAAATGTATCGCAGCTCGTGGCGGGCATTTTGAATCGTAGGTCCAGCAAAGTAAAATGAAAATGAAAAATCATCTCTTCTTCTCTCCAATAATAGCAGTTTGATTTCTCTGTTCTGTCTGTGAAAAAAGTTATAGCAATTTTAAAAGGTATACATTTTTAGCAACCACTTTGTATTTGTTAGTCATCCACATCTGGAAAATTAATTTAATGAAAATATCCAATCCCGCAATTTTTAGCGGCCCATGTACACTACTAGTTATTTAATTCATTTGAGGAGTGATATGATCAAATAATTCATTTCGGTAATGGTGTCGAGTACATCAACACAGCCGTATGTCCGAGGCAGTAATTTATTCCCGCACATCTGGTTTCATCATGATAACTGTCTCCCTTTTTTTACCCTCAACACTCTCCCTCGCTCTCTCTAACTGACAAGGAAACTTAAAAAGCATCAGCTCCAATATTGAAATTAATGAATGATGGCATACGGTGTTTCATAAAGCTGTTGAAAGGAAATCATGATAAGACATGATGGCTATTTCAAAGGATTTTCAAAATGGCGTCACTCATGAGGAGATGGAGATAGGCCGGTAAACTATGATAAATGTAAATTAGTATCAATATAATTCGGAGGGATTTTCTCATCCTTTGATGCCATTTTTGAAGCCATTGATGCAAGATAATAAACACATTATGGCTGAGTTAAACACGCTCGTTCTTGTTGAATAACAGCAAAGTACGGAGGTGTCGCCATTTTCTTCTTATTAACTCCTTTTATACATTCTCACGACTGTGCCTCTCCCCCTGACTGCGTGAGGGCAAGCGTTCAAGCCAAGTCCTTCGTACGTGACGGAACAAATGTGTTATGGACGATTAGAATCGAATATTTAAGTTAACCATTAGAAATGTCTACAAGCCTCATTAATGTATTTCGGATTAACACTTCCATCTTTAAAATGAAGAAAATTTTTGAAGATTTTACTTATAAAAACGTAAAAGTATTTTCTTCCAAGCGACTCGACGTCGTGGTAACCCTCGTAGAAAAATGACGGAGGCGTGCAGGTTGAGGCAGCTGTGGTGCACGCGGAGGGTGTGTGGTGAACTGACGTACAGGGAGAGCAACGTCCGCGTTCCTAGCGCGAACTAGGACGCCGGCGTTCTTTATATTCAATACTCGCGTGAGAAATCCTCTAAAGGATTGTAAAGTAGATTAATGAAGCCTGCTCTTTTCAATGAAACCTATTTCATCCTTCTAGTACTAATATTTAACAAACTATAGCATTTTTAATCGGCTAATTTTGTAGCAGACACCCTGCCAGATTTTCACATTTTTACTTCGAATTATTGTTACTGTTTTGACCCTCATCCATACTTTCTCTCTGATCGAAAAGCGTTCCAAAGCCATATGGAATATATATTATCTATTGAGAGAAGGAAAGAATGAAATATCTTTGTCTACTACACCTATCTCTTACGAGCCAACATCAGATTTTTATGCTTATTAGGGAGATCTGTAGGCCAGACGCATTTCTTCTTTACAGCGCTTCTGTGTTCGTTTGAAAGATTGTCGTTGAGTTACCGCAACACAACTGCTGAAGAAAGTGGTAAGTTGAAGCTTTCATGTTGACCAGACTTTTACGAAACTATAGCGCGTACTTTATTGGGAGAAAATGCATTTTATGAAATTGAAACTAAAGAACAAAATCTGTAGATCTTGTGTGGACTAACGAAGACTACCTAACTTCAGCAAGATCACAACGAAAAACGAAGCATATTTTAAAATTAAGATACACACCTGAATTAACCAACGCCATGTACATCGGTTAACTGCACGTGAACAAAATAAAAGAACGAGGAATGTCATTGAATGTAGCTTCAGACCAGAAAATCCGCACATATTTCATACCATACTGTATGACGATGGGGGATTGCTAAACTCGAAAAGCTATCAGAAGCGATACAGTCATAATATCTCTAATTTAGTTTTAGTTCACAGAAATGTCCATAAATGCAGAAAACTTTTCTATACACTTCGGTATTCTACTGATTAGTTTTCCCCGCTAGGATCACGCGTTTACGTGCGTTCTCGTTGCATAATTGAGTCTTTGCACTTTTACCTGGGAATAAATAACCTTCATTTCATGAGAGCAGGGCTGCTTGAACAACATGGCGACTTGCACGCGTCCTGACGAAACGTTTCAATCATTTATTTACAAATGACAAGGCCCCTTTAGTAAAGACCTTCTTCAGTTTGTAGATGATCTGACGTAAATATTTCATAGATGATAAATGTTTCAAAAGAAAAGGATTTTATTGAAGAAAACAAAACTAATTCATTTAGTCTCAAATGACAACTTTGTCAGATCGCTCATGCGCACCTAACATGATAAGTCATGAGTCGAGTACGAAAAAGTAAGAGTCACATGAGTCGAGTACGAGTCACAAGAGTCAAGTACGATAAAGCACGAGTGCTGAGAGCGCTCGAGTGCTGAGGCGACCTGTACCCGCGCTCGACGTGCGTCAGGCGCAGAAATCGGACTCCTGTTTGCAGCGGACGCGAGCAAGAATCAAAGCGCTGGGTATCGACCTTCGTCCAGCCTTGTTTTCAAGGACCTCTTCAAAAGGTCTATTTCTGGACTCCTCCGAGGGAGATACCGAGATTCCCAACTTTATCCAACAAGCCCTTAATAAAAAGACGCGTTTGATGATGAAAAGTTAAGAATTTTCAGAAGTTGCGAATCCCGGAATAATATTCTGAAACTGTGGTCTTTGGAGAAAATATTTAGGGAAAAACATATTCTTAAATTGCGGTCTTGAGAGAAAATATAAGAGCAAATAATATTCTGGAACTGTGGCCTTGAGAGAAAATATTCAAAGAAAATAATGTTTTTAAACTGTGGTCTTTTGAGAAAGTATTTAGAGAAATTGAAATTTTGCTACTGTGGTCTTTAGAGAAAATATGCACGAGCCGGAACGAAAATTAAAGCAGCAAAAGAGCAAAAAAGCAAGAAACAGCCTGGAATTTAGTGTGTAGAGAGCAAGACGCTAATAAAAATTTGAGTCATAAACTGAACTGTGGCTTCATATACAAAATATAACAATAATTAAGTGTATTTACTCGATTTTATATATACCGGGTGTTCCAAAACAAGAAGTGCAAAATTACACAACAAGTAGAAAATGACAAAATAAACCCTTTTTCATCTATGATATTTTCCGAAAAAAATCGGGTCTTTGAGATATTTGCTGTCTATCGTTTTAAAAGATGAAATTTAATTACACAATTACATGCGAAATTGATTTTAAATTTACTCTACAAAAATTGTTCAAAATGTGTTCTACCATCAATGCACTTTCAAATCTTCTCCTTAACGGGCTGCGTGATGGTGGGAAACCCGTCTGGCATTTCATAAATCTCACCAGCAGCCACTGCAATTATTCTAGCCACGAGATCTTCCTCAGATTCAATGGGTGTACCATAAACAAAGCTCTTCATGTACCTTTCTCGCGAAATTACACTACAACTAAATTTTCCTATTGTAAACTCTCGTAGAATAGAATAATTATTGTTTGCAACGTAAATTCAAAATAAATGTTGCGAGTAATTATGTCATTAAATTTCATCCTTTAAAACAATAAACAGCTAAAGTCTCAAAAACCCGAATTTTTTCGGAAAATTTCATTGAAGAAAAAGTGTTTATTTGGCTATTTCCTACTTGGCGTGCTATTTCCTACCTCCAGTTCTGAAACATTCTGTATGTGCATCCTCTGCTTCCAATTCTGGAGCTAATTCTTCGCTTTCGCCGTTTACCAATCTTTGATTAAACGCACAAATTCCGCACAATAATGAAATAATTTTCATTGCTACGTATTAGACGCTTTAACTCCGTGTAATTAACTGACCTTTCATCAATCCGCCAAGTATTGTCGGTGCTAAATTTCAAACGCAATCAAATAATGACCAACTGTCCTTCCTGTAATTATCAAAATACATCTATTGCTGCGTTTCAGACCCGTCAACTCAATAATCACTACATATTTTAAAAGTTTCATATTTTAACTTGTTGATCGGGATATGAGACACCGGTGTACAACGAAGGAATTTTCATAATACCACTAACAGACCAAAAATCGCAACCTTAATTTTTCTTAATACTTTATCAAAGCTATGTAAAGACGCAATCCAGTTAATGTTAGCTATTTTTAAAATCCCTTTCTTCAAATGTCTTTAAATTTAAGTTGAATATTGAACTTCAGATCAACCCATCGCAGTTAACGTGTTTACCTTCTCGCATTGATTGAGCTGTGCGGTGACCATCTTGCTCCACTGCAGCCACAGAAACCCGTAACAACTTCTGATCATCGAGAGATGAAACTAACGGAACTGCTGTCCCAAGCTTCCGAGTCGACTTCGAAGTTCACTCTGACTAATGCCATTAATATTAATATGAAAGTAATAGAACTTCATCACTCGCAAATTAAAGATTAGCAAACTTCTTCAATTTCGGTGCCCTGTAAAATATCCCAGTCTGAAGACAAGTTTTGATTAACTATTTCCTCAAGCGAAGCCTCGTCACAAGTTTCAGGCTCTCGAACACAAGGTTTGTGAATTAATTTCTTCCACGGCTGTAACATTAATATGAAATATCTAATTAATGGATATTTCAATATCTAACTAATAGATTTTGAAATATCTAATCAATAGATATTTCAATATCTTAATAATAGATATTAAAACATCTAATGAATAGATATTTCATTCCTTTTACATGGTTTTCAACCAGAGACAGAGGAAGAAAGAGAGCTAAAACAGTAACGGTTCTTCGAAATGAAAATGCAAACAGTTCAGATTTTTTACCATCAATTAAATAATTATTGAAGTATGCAACAAACGAGCTGCAACAAAAAATTCCTTAATCATTTCAAAATCATTTGGACGAGAATAAAATGTTCTCGAGTGAACGACTTTGAACTTAATCGCATGTTTGTCAATCTTTAATTTTAACAGCTGCAGTGTTTTAATTATTGCTCATGTTCTGAAGAATTTTGCGTTTCGGCTCAAATTCATCGATGTGTAAAATTCTTGTAACATTTATTATCCCTAAATTAATAGAGCGTCTTACACTTTCCCTTGAATTACAAATTTTCAGAAGACTTCGTGGGCAAAAGACGTAATTCCATCACTGTTAATATACGTAAACATTTCAGAACAAAAATCAACACAGCACCACGAAGTTGCCTCTCACGAGCGACGGCGTTCATCGAAACTCAAGTCATAAAAACACAAGCGTCATTTTTCGGGCATTCCCGTGTCGGTTTCACTCAAACTTGTTCCGCCTCCGAGAAAACTTTCAAATTTATCTGAGATCTAGAAAATTGTGCATAATTCTGTTTTGAACAAAATTTATCAAGTTTCGCTAAATTTGCACATTCATTTCTCTACCTGATACCCTTATTTGTCAACCTGATACCCTTATTTGTCAACCTGATACACTAATTTCTCCACCTGATACACTAATTTGTCCACCTGATATGATAATTTGTCTACCTTATACACTAATTTGTCAACCTGATACACTAATTTGTCCACCTGATATGATAATTTGTCTACCTGATACACTAATTTGTCCACCTGATACCCTTATTTGTCAACCTGATACACTAATTTGTCCACCTGATACCCTTATTTGTCAACCTGATACACTAATTTGTCCACCTGATATGATAATTTGTCTACCTGATACACTAATTTGTCCACCTGAATCGAAAAATGTTTCATAAAACCTAATTTTTATGAACCAAAGATCCATGATAAATTCGTCATTTATTTTCCTCTCTAAAATCATACATTAAACCATCCTGACCATCCTTTTCCGAGCTGAAAAATAAGTCAATGTACAAGTTCTCAAAACAAGCTACAAAAATTTGCAGACGTAATAGAACCTGTCAATTAAAGTCGTGGCACAAGTCGTTTGAAATTAATTCAACAAGAACTGCACAGTTCATTTGATAGCCCGTAATTTGAGAGCTTCGAGAGATCAAAGTTTCTAATTTGTTCTCTTTCAGAAAGACAATTTGGACGTCTACTCTAATACGACCTGTTATACGAGATGAATCCATTTGAACTTTATAATTCCCTGCTATTGAACAGGTAATGTAGACCCGTGTTACGGAGATTGATTTTCACAGAATATACAGTGGGAGGAACCAAATTTTAGTACACCAAAAAATTTGTCTTTTTTATATTAGACAAAAATCTCACCAACTGAAATGAAACTAAATGGCAAAATATAGGGTTAAAAATACAAAGAAGCAGGACATGCTAGAAAAATCAAAATAATTAACCAATAAAGAAAGTATACGCACTTCTTTATATTTACCGGTAAAAAAAGATATCCGTACAATTTAAAATTAAGACAGAATCACCGTTCAATACTTTCGATGGTATTCCTCATTCATTTCCACAGCAATCAATCGACGTCTATACCCTTCAATTAACTATTGGTGCGTGTCTTTAGGAGTGTTATACTGTATAATTATTCCATGCAAATCCTCCTCGTCAGATTTTGGTCGTATTTTTGATCTTGATAGGATATTAACTTTCATTCAATGTTATAAATTTCCTATAAGATAAAGTCTCGGTACTATAGCTTAACCTGTGGAGTAGCTTAACAGAGTGATCAGTCAGTCATTTCTTTAATAATTTCCTTGTATGTCTGCGTCATTATCTAACTGGAAGATATAGTCCACTGAGAGCTCCAATTTTGCCCCTAACGAATCCAAGTTAGGGTTCAAAACATCTTGATATGGTTCTCCATTTACTCTATGATCTATTGTGCGTATATTGCCAGTTCCGTGCACGGAAAAACATCCCAGACCATGATGCTACCTCCACCAAACAGTAGGAATCGTGTTAGTCGATGCGAAAGCAGGGCCGCCTCTCCTCTAAACATGATTTCGTGATTAACGACTAAATAATGTAATTTGGTCTTACCTGTTTACGAAATATTTCTCAGAATATTTTAGATGTGGTTATATGATCCCAATCGAATATAAACCAAGCTTGCTTATGTCTTTCAACATATAAGGAGTTTTCCTCGGACAGCGCGATTTCAGTTTATTTCTATGGAGTTTATTGCTTATTGTGCGTAGTGGAACACTGCAGCATAAAGCCGATAAATCGTCTAGGGACCTGCATATGCAACTTGCGTCATGTGCTTATGATCGCATTACGAGAATAATGTGAAAACTTTGAACTAACCGCTGTCCATAAGAGGTAATTTGAGTTGTAGGCAGGCTGAAACTTATATTGTAGGAATACTTTTCATCCATGAATACACGAAAATTAGTAAACATTCTTCATGAGTTAAATTGTTCATGATCATTCTAGTATGTTCTATTTTCATCTATTTTTAACCGTATATTTTCCCAATTAGCTTCAGTTTAGTTAGTAGAATGTTTATTGCATGAATAATTATAATTTCTGGGTGTACGAATATGTGTTTCCTCTCACCTCATGTACGATTAGATATTTTAGATATCACAACTAAAAAAAATTTGGCTCGACACTTGAAAATAATGTGGCCCGGTAACTTTTCGAGAGCTCGTGTTAATGTTGGAAAAGACAAATCGTGTTCATGATAAATTAAAAAACAACTACACCACTACATATCATCTCACTTGAGTTTACGGTGATTGAAATCCCAATCACACCAAACACCGGCATAGTATTTTTTGCCTTACCCCTTCAAATATACCCATACATGTGTGAATAGGATAGGATTATTGAGTCGAATAAGTATTTGTTTACGTACATATTGAGTTGAACAAAAAACAATCCGCGGTTCCATTTTTTGGTTCCAAAGATTTTGAGTGGCCTGACTTTTGTGCACGACAATGGTTTTTACAAATGTAAATAAATAGTTGTTAGGTCGTATAAACATTCATAATCAAAAGATTTGTGACTCACAAACAAATTAAGTTACATAAATGTCATCATGAGTGGTTTTGGAGCTGCATGGAAGCGTGAACAGTTTGTTTTTCAATGTTTCGGGGTCTCATTACATTCAGGAGGCGATAGCGGCAATATATCAATTAAAAGCCTGATTTTTTTTCTACTCCCCTGCTGAAGATGGACTATCTGCCTATTACTTCATCCCTATTTTTGCACTTTGACTGCGTATTGTGACATAGGTGTTCAACCAGGTTAATTGTTCGTTTCCGTGCAGGTATAAATGAAGAGAATTTCAATTATTTCTCTACTTTTCTGGAAATATGCTTTAGCGGAATAGGTAAAATAATATCGTGCAACTAAATTTTTCCTCCTACTTATAAAGAATACAATTGTATTCGAAGAATAAATTCAGTTTTTAATTTTTTACTTGCAACCAAAGCGTAGCAACCGCTCAAACGTAGGCAATGTGCCAAGAAATTACTATTTATGCTCTCAAGTTCATCGCTCATTAGGAAAAAAACCGCTGATGAGACGCAAAAATCAACAGATATGTAACACATTCACATCAATAATTATTCATGTGAATGCGATATAACAATATTAGAATATTCCTAAGACTGCTACCTAACCATGCAAACTTTCCGTTCAGGTTGAGCTACGCGACTGTCGACCAACTTGCGTGCCCAAATCATGTAGGCCACTCATGTACCCCGGACCTGCGCTCTGTGAACATGCGCGACAATTAGGGAACTTTGGTTTGTTGCACAAGGCGTCGTGTCCACCGACTTGTGGCGGGCCTAATGACAAGGCATGGCGCACGCTATGGCTGGAGGTTATACAGGGTGGCGCATAAGTAACGCACCCTTATAAAAAATTCATTATAAATCAACTATGAAAGGTGTAAAGATAAGATTAATTGCAAACGATAGAGGAACTCTTGGAGTTTATTTACACGTCGTATCCTGTCTACAGAGACCCAGTGTATATTGCGGTAATAAATCTGTAAAACTTACCTTCAAAAGGGTGCGTTACTTATGCGCCACCCTGTACTTTAGAATGGAGGTCATGGTGGATGGTAAAGTCAACACGTTGGTCAACACGATGTGAACCGCCGGTAAACATGGAGGGAATTTTCATAATGCTGCTGACCGACCAGTAGTCCTAAACTCAACTTTCGTAAATATTTCATTGAAGCTAAATGAAGGCACAATCCAATTAATGCTTGCTATTTCAAAAATTACTTAATGCAGTTGAATTTTAATTTGAGTGTGATATTGAACTTCAGTGTAACCTATCGCAGGCAACTTATTAAGAATGAGATTATAGTAGAGTAGGTAACAGGGATTGAGAAAAGTTATGGAAAGGATTATGGAGCGAAAGTTGTTTATCTATTTCAGATTATGGTTGATGGTATGAGAGATTGGGGCTGAGAATAGAGGCTGATGTACAAATTCTGGTAAAATTATAGGGATAAAAACTTAAATGAAATTTAGGTTACAGTCAAGTGAGAGAAAATTTTGAGTATATTAAAATCAACGAACGTCTGAAAAATCTCATACTTCTAGTTATTCAAATACTCTTCTGAATTCGTTTGATTTGTTTGTTATACACAGTAGTAAGTAATCTTATTCTTAAATCCTATGAGACTTTCAGTGATGCTATGAGACATGTTAATTAAGCTTAATATCTACCATACGAATTTCAAAACTAGATTTTTGTATCTTTTTATTTATCTACTTATTTTTTTAGTTCTTTCTCTATTGATATTTTATCTTGACCCTTTCAGTGCTCTATTTTTCTTCCATGAAGAGGCAGAAATATTCCCTGTTGCCAAAGGCACAAATTCTACTTCTACCTGAACAGAAGTTGAAACGCTTAAAGGAATAAACTTTTTTCGAAACTTATGCTATCGATTTCAGTTTCACAAAACGGCATGTCCACGATTAAAAAAAAAACTCACCCTGAGCTATTATTCCAATAATTTTACCACTCCACAGGGACCCAATCTCACGCCCAGTGCACCCTCACGGAACTCAATCATGCGCCTCTTAGAAAGACCAGCACGCGTCGCTTCCTCCTCAAATTGCCGGATGTTCTTTCATTCCAGTTACAGGTCCACAAACCATCATTTAGTTCAGCCCACATTGGCTCAATCACGTTTTCCGTCTCAGTTCCGGTTCTACCCAACTGCAATTTTCGAAACGATTGCTTTCATGACATCGCGGTGCAATCACAAATGTTAAAAAAGGGAATTCATCTTTGCCTGTTATTTTGTCGCACCTAAAGGAATTACACATGAGTGGATTAGAGCTCTCCGAACAATAATCCTTCAGCAAAAACCTTCAGTAATTTTAGAGATGCTTAATTATCAAGCACAACTCACAGCATCTCAGCAACATGCATTAAGTAATCTTACCGATATCCTGCACTCTCTGTCGACAATGCACAGCTGAACCACTCCATCTACAAGCATTTAATTATCTTACCGACACTAAAGATCATTTTTATGGTGACACAGCAGTGTAACCTTACAACAATGGTGCCTTTTGTCGCTTTTCCTTCATTGCTTTTTATACTTAAATCAGGTATGGGTATGTTACCTCATTGTGTCCATCAAACAGGATCATTTTTCTAAAATCTCCTCATAGAAGTTATTTTTTAGGCCATGTTATTCATATATAACCCACAGGGCCTCTCGTTACGAGTGTAAAATTTCTTTGGCAGAAATTTACCGCGCAATCGAACTAAAATAAAATATTTCCAACAGGTCCTCGAAATGCTCGGCATTGCCGAGCTATCAATATTTTCAAATCGTTATAGACTCTGCATCGCTGAGAGCAATCGTTCCTTTTCAGAGAGCAATCTTAGTATCTCTGAGAGCAATCTTTGCATCTCAGCAATCTTTGCATCTCTGAGAGCAATCTTTGCATCTCTGAGAGCAATCTTGCTCATGCAAAGCTCGAGTTTACGAAGCCATGATTGCACCAATCATCTAAGCCATATGTAGCTGCCGGAGTTGCCATGGCAACCAGCTCAACATCAATTTGCAGGATCAAAATAACCACAAATTGATCACTGATTTGCAAGTGTCAGTTACGGACGAATCTCGATATGTATCGATGTATTCTATCATATTTTGGACATTTTCCACCTGCGAGGTGAGTCACCTTTCGGTAGACATCCTAAAATAAATTATTCGTGAATGTAGTCGGAAAATAACTAGGAATCTTTTTACTTTTATTGAGCAAGAGGATCATATATTTCTTTCGTAATATAAATTGTTGAGAAAGCAAACGAACTATTTTACATTTTTGCTATAAATAAACTAGCGAGGGCAATGGTTCAATCTCTCATTAAATTTTTCCCGAACAGCACACGATCAGTCAAAATATATTTTTGGAGGTTAAGTTGAACAATAAGTTGTTTGTAGCTGAATGTTGTACCTATACAATTAACGGTGCTTCTAAATAGTCAATTCTGAATTTCATCACCGAGGTAAACTCGGCAAATTATAGCCCAATAATAGTTGAGGTTAATCACTTTTTGTTCCGTGACGAACTGAAAACTCTGGAAATTGCTCCCCTAAATGAATTTCTAGCACTCTTAACCCAGTGTTAGCTTCTAGCAGGGTTGCGGAGTCGGAGGAATGAATTTGCAACTCTGACTCCGAATCCAACTCCACCTTTTCCCAATTTGGCGACTCCGGCTACGACTCCAACTCCCCTTAGTGACACTTTTCAAGATGAATATTTTATTTCTTAATGGTTACAGGAATATTACGCCCTACATAATTGTTTTTACATTCTTTACATACAAATGACATTAAAACTGGTAACAGAATGTTTTAAATAATGGTTTATTATGTACGCATAAACTACAGACACGTGCTCTCTGAGCAGGCAAAGTAGGTTGGCAGTGCCAACCCTGCGAAGTATAGATCAAT
Source organism: Platorchestia sp. MABIK (assembly GCA_014220935.1). Classification (NCBI taxonomy): domain Eukaryota; kingdom Metazoa; phylum Arthropoda; class Malacostraca; order Amphipoda; family Talitridae; genus Platorchestia; species Platorchestia sp. MABIK. The sequence continues at coordinate 13,272 of JACJUY010000853.1, read as the reverse complement.
ATCAACAATTTTTTTCTATGACAAAGTATCAAAGTAAGCACAAATCCAATGAAATTATAATAGTTGATCTAACTACTATGTTCGAAATGCCAAAAGTGTCAATGTATATCTAAGGGAGGTACGATTCGCGTTGCCTTTTATTCTCTGTCTCTACACCACGGGAATAACAATGCCGAACAGGTGCCACATCATTGCTCAACACCGCGTTATATTACAGCCATGATAGGCAAAGGTCGTTCTGCTTCTATCTCAGCGGGCCTGACGTTTCTGCTACATTTCGTATGTGAATAAAAGCCCCTTTCAGCTTCTTAGTATGTTGCATGATACCATTTTTTCATTTCATGCTAACTTTTTCCCAGGTATTTGAAAATTTCTTATTTTTATAAGCGCCCATTTTCTACTTGATTTGTATTTTCGGTAAAATTTGAAACGTTTTCAGCAAGAAATTTTGTACTATCGCGTAAATGCAACAACCATTGCAGCTGAGGTAGTGCATTGCTCTCACAACACGTGTGTGACTAAGTCAGGTTTTTGCTAGTGTTGTGATATTTCTTTCACTGCAGCTCGTTCACATTGTATTTTCAATTCTTCATATATCTCAATTTTGAAATTGATTTTCTTAAAACAGTTTCAGATTTTCCTTATGAAGAATTAACTGATTATACAATGCCGAAAAACAGAGGCTATTTCAGTGTTTAAAATTAAAAAAACATAATTATAAAAATCTTCCTATGCTTACTCAAAACCTATGAAGTGGTCATTATATCAAAATGAAACATAATAATGATATAGTGAAAGACAATATAACTCTGAATGAATCGAACAACATTCCAGGTGTAATACTAGAAATATGCACAAATTTCTATTATTATTTCATGTAAACTTGACCTGAAGACCAGGAAGTAAACAAAACAAAGTGATCAATACGCAGTACATAAATACAACGTATTGCTAAAAATCAACTAATATTCCAGTTATTAACATTAGAATGAGCTAATTCAATTTCCATTATTAATATTAATTACATAACCTGTAGACTTGAAGTCTTCATGTATCAGGTTTTAGGTTTTCGCTTTAGTTTTTGTTTTAGGTATTGACAAACACCAGTCATTATCAATGTATCATAACCTAACGATTAGAAATATCTATGATCACAACATAACGTTAGGTTTCTGCAACGACGATTCATTATCAATCAAGACATAGCATAACCTAAAGACAAAAAATATTGACATAGGGAACCACTGGTAGTAGAGTATAGACACGTTAAAAGCGTTACAGAGTTGCTACTCTGTGTGTGAGTACAAGGTATCACCCCAGCTGAGCTGCCCTGCATGTAACTTGAAACGCATTTATGACTCGTGTCTACTTCCAGTTAAAATTATTTTATTTATTTATTGATGGGGAAATAAACCAGACAAAAAGAAAAAGAATGGATTTGCGATAGATTCAATGACAAATTCCTGCTTTTTAACTGTAAAATATGCCATATCACTCTGTACGAAAATTTCATTTCTAACTTCTATGTATTTTGTATAAAGAATGTCTCAAATAAATGTATTTACACTATAACTGTTGTTAACATGCTATCTTTTTACATTACAGCATGGCAAGAAATCAATTTAGTTTGCAAGCGAGGAAATTTTTCTTGAAATGTTATTGGAAGACCATTGCATCGAAATTATATATTGGAAGACAATGTCGCAATATTCCTAGTGATCTGTTTTGTGACGTTGGCAAATCTCTTGGCTCACGTTATCGGCGTTGTCTGGACAAAAATAATCATTAATTTGAATTTTTTCGAACATGATTCATTAATTGCATTTGTGATCTGTATTCGAAGCCCCTCCACTTCCCTCTATGTTCATAAATAATGTTTTCTCATCATTTGAAGTGCAAGTACATATTTTTGAGACATTGTATACGTACGAACCCGTACGAACCCGCAGTTACTAGATATCGGTGACAGAATTAGGTAATAGACACGCTGTTTCGCACTTTGAACAAAGTAATCAACAAAAAAATTGCATAATCTTTAGCGTTTTAGTAAAGTTTTTCAACTCTGTTTTGTTTGCATTCGGTTAAACAATCATTAATTGATTTTTATCAAAAATTAAAGTCGAAGTCACCAAAAAACAGCGACTCCGACCTCGACTCCGCCACATTCGAATAAACGACGCCTACTCCGACTCCACCCTAGAAACTGCGACTTCGTCTCCCGACTCCGACTCCGCAACCCTGGCTTCTAGAGCCTGCTGCACGATACCTCAACACCACACCACACCTCAACACACCGGTAACAAAGCGCCTGCCCTGTTCGTCTCACTAATTAATTTACACCAAAAAGCTTCAAGAATCAAGGGCCAGGCAAGATTAACGGCATGATTAATGCCGCAAAAACCTCCTGTGCAAGTTCGCAACTTACTTGGATTAATGGCTCTGGTTGTGTAACATAAGGGGAGCAAACGTTGCAGTCACAGAGGGTATGTTCATTTCTTTATTTTCTGACTCGACATGCTAACTGCGAAGGATCCAAATGAAATTTAAAAGTCATCTCCCGTTAAACTCAATTTCAATTTCAGACTTTTGAATTTCCGAAAAAATAACTCGAAACTTCCATTGCGGTTAAGAATATACTAAAATGAAGTTGGTGACCACCGGTGGGTCGCCCGCAGCATGGAAATCTCCTCAGTAACCCCTCGGCGGACGACTACCCTGCAGCCAACGTGTTATGTTTATTATAACATTGACAATCCCACAAAGGTTTGTGTTATAGAAAATTCTCTCCGAAACGCCACGTCAAATCTAGGACAGTTTTTTAATAAAGCTTGAAAATTAGGCCTCGTGAAGGGCAACTTGATCGACTACCGAGAACTTTTCACACCTTTCGGAGTAATTTATAACTTTCCCGTTCTGCCGAATCCACAACAAGGCGTGTGCTGTTGTTGGACTTTGAGACATCGATGCGTCTCCACCTTGAAAAGATTGTGAAATATTTAAAGCAAGAGTTAATGTTGCTAATGTTGCTAGCCAGGCAACATTGTTTCAGCCATATTATCTCCCACATAGTGATAAAGAGACAATTCGAGTAAAGACAGTGAGACAGCCTGCATTGTGAAAAAGAAATAGTCCGAGTGGGGATAAAGAGACAGCCTGAATAGTCATAAAGAAACATTCTGCTTCATGTGTTATAAAAAGACTCTTTCGATTCGTTATAATCAACCTTATAGTCGCAAAATCCACATAATCATCAGAAATGTTTTCACATTGGCTAATCCTGGAAACAGAGACACTTTTGGGCTATTTTATGTTTGTAGAAATGTAACACTACAATACGTAGTCCATGGCAGGGGCTGCAAAATGATGAAACATCTCAAATCCGATCCGGACAGAGTTAATACAAGCCAAAACGGTTATATTCTGCACGTCGCATTTCTCCTCATCGGACAGAGCCGATATCCAATAGATGCATTAGATTTAAGGTATTTTCACTTTTTTTGCCAGGATTGCGTTTTTTGTGAGTTTTGAGGCAACTTCATGGTCAATGATGGGTCATATGCAGACGACGAAACTTGTAACAGTAGCTTTTCTTCCAGTATTAAACTATCTTGTGGAATAACAAGCAGTAAACAGTAATGATAGCTACTAACGACTTGTGGAACAACAGGCAATGTAATTATAGATAGTAAAAACTTGTGAAACAAAAGTTTGGAATGATAGCTAGTAACGACTTGTGAAACAAAAGTTTGGAATGATAGCTAGTAACGACTTGTGAAACAAAAGTTTGGAATTATAGCTAGTAACGACTTGTGAAACAAAAGTTTGGAATGATACATCTTGTAACAACTTGTGGATCCACAGGCAGTGTAATGGTAGCTAGCAACGATTTGTGGAACTACAGACAGTGTAATGATAGCTAATTTCATAACAGAAGTGTAATGATATCTAGTAACGACACGCAGATCAAAAATCAGTTAGAAGGCAAGTTCCGGGCACATCTGACAACAGTAACTGCCCTGCGAAACTTGAAGTCGTGTAATCCCGAACTGATCAATCACATAAAAATTGTAGAAGCAACTCCCGTCTCAAATTGAAAGGCGTCTTGAGAAATACGGTACACAATTTTCAAGGTGATTTCAGAGACACAAAGAGTGGGTTCGTAGCCTGAATAATTTTCATAATTTTTAACACCCCACAACCACATTGAACAAGAGAAGAACATCGGCTTAAGCCCTCGTAGTTTTCAATGTAGCGGAGATTATCAACTGCTGGCGTGCTTATACAACGGTGTGAGTCGTTTGTGTAATTCGTTTGATCGCACTTGCTCATCTCGATGTGGAGTAAAATTCGCAGCTTCGTGATTGTGTGAGTAATTCGTGATTGTGTGAGTATTCCTGCACCTGAGTCCCATTTTCGTAAGAGTGCATGTATACAGAAACAATTGCATTAATGACTAAGGTTAAAACTATGGCATAAGTCTTTAACTCAAGTATACTCCGGTATTAACAACACTACACCAAGTCTCTAGTACGTTCGTCTTCACCGTCTCATGAGACACACGACAAAAAGTTTCACAATTACCCGAGAACTGCCTGCCACAGTCAAGTTACCAAGATTATATGTAAAAGTGGATAGCGCTCAAATAGTACAGAACACCGAAACAAAAAACAGTCACGTATCTTCGCTGTTTCACGTCTGCGAGCTCGATGTTCAAATAATTTAGATCTCCATAGCAGAACATCTGACAGCGAAAGCACATCTATGGATTTCGCTTGCTGAATATACGTGCCATTTTTCTCCTCAAAATCCTTCGGGATGATCTAATTTCAAATGTAATTTGAGCTCTGAGCAACTCGCAACGTTTCAAAATACCCTATTACTCGCTCAATGTTCAAATTTAAATTGAAAAAGCTAACACTTCAAGATTTTGGTGAGAAAAAACACCCCGTAAAGAAGTGAACTCGTCAGAAAAAATTTGCAGTCGTTTGAAGGTTCCAAAGACTTGCATTGTCTGCAAACCCTACTCCTGGCCACACCACGTGCCAATAACCACACCACTTGACGATAACCACACCATGTGCCAATAACCACACCACTTGCCAATAACCACACCACGTGCCAATAACCACACCACGTGCCAATAACCACACCACGTGCCAATAACCACACCACGTGCCAATAACCACACCACGTGCCAATAACCACACCAATAACCACGCCAGCGTACACAGATGCCCGCCCGCTCCAGAGCACTGGAAGGGACCAAACAAAGCACTCGTAGCTCTCCAGTAAACACGCAGTCCCCAGAGCTCGGGGAGACCACAATAAAGTCCCCGAAGGTTTCCTCCCCGTTAGCTCGAGGCAGAGATACATTATCCCTCAGATTTACCCTCGAGCTTTCCCTCGGCGCTGCTCTTCTTTCCTGCACTCGACACTCCAAATCTCAGTCGCAGGAAAAAATAAAGTTGGGATCTCTTCAGACTGCCCGAACTCTATTCGCTTCGGGAGTAACTCATTTATTCTTTCCTAATACGTATTCCGGTTTTCCTTTTCTATGAACATCTTCTTGCATTGATCATGTATTTTGGCTCTTGATCTCGACGAAAGAGTAGTGATGTATCATGGCCTCCGGAGGAAGCCAGCATGGTGTTGCTGGAAGAACGTTTCATTTCGCAGCCCCAGCCTTGAGTGATGACTTTATTTCGCTTGACTTTGTGTGGTGTTTTGTAGTCCTTCTCCACGCTGACTTGCAAGTGAGAGCTGCTATCAAGAAAATAGAAAAATTCAAACAACAGTGACACTGTTTGAAATTTTTTCATTCCTTTTGATCTAAATTAATTAATCCAGACCAAAGAGTATTTTACTTATTTGCCTGTTCACATGCATGTTTTTCTCCATGATCAGAAAAACTTTTGACTGTTTCAACGACGATATTTGGCTTTATTTGCAGAGATTTATCAATAGTTACTTTAGTATTGCTAAAAACTAATTTATTTGCCCTCTTTGAAAACTATAACTTTTCGCCGTTGCTAGAATCTGTGAGAATTGTTCAGTTCTACACCATCTTCAGGAAGAATCGAGTAAGTTTTAGTTAAGATTTAATGAGAAGCGCCTCCGGTACCAAAGCATCAAAGAAGGCCAGGATGTCAGAGGGAGAAGCACAGAACTGTTATACGTGCAAGCCAAGACAGGTATTTCCCCAAAATGTTAGGTGGGAGATTGAAATCATTGTTTGCTGTACCCAAACAATTACAGCTGGTCTCTTCTACAGTTAACTTCAGCGACAGAAAGACTGTTTTGTCGGGACGTCCGCTTTGATAACAAAGAATGTTTTCTATCACCACGATCAACGCTTCTCCTCACACTGCTGGCTTTGCCAAAGATATTTTAAAAGCGCTCTGCTGGGAACATTGCTACCTTTTCACCATTGTCTTGCTTTTTTTATTCCCTTCTGCGCGGATAGCAAATTCATTTAAAAACGTTGTCTTAGGATGGCATCAAAAGCATACGCTAAAAACGAAATCAATTTTCGTTAGCGTAAAAATGAAAATTGTCAACGAACTGCATGTTTACAAGTTTTTCTGAAGATGGAATGTTTAATTGGTAGTCAAAAAAAATCCTTTTATCCATTGAAAATTTAAATAGGGGTTGGTTTTTCACTTCTAGTGAAATGATACTTTAAGATATTTTTCATGTCTTCCATTCTGCCTAGTCCTATCGCATTACTCTTGCGTTACAAAAACACCATTGCATCAAAACATGTATTGTATAAAAATTGAATGTGAATACATCAATGAATTACTGTATGATTAAAATCTTGACTATTCCATTGTATTATCACGCAACTGTTATGATGTACACATTACTGTGTTACTTGACCCTAAATCGGAACATTATGTACACCACATAAAATTTGCAGAACCATACCCATAATATTCCTTGCGAGAGCATAACAGTATATTTAGCACCAAGCATAAAGTTGTGTAATAATACAACTTGGCCCTAACGGCATAATTTCACCTCATACTTGTCATGCTTACATACACAAGAATATGAGTGTCGTACGATGTTGGAGTGTTTACGAACATCAGAATGCTGCTTAATAAATGGATGAATGAATATCGACAATACAAAACTTGTCATTAGGCCATATTTGACCCACACTTGTCCTTATAAGTTGGGCTGACACAAATGTATGTTATTTGACCTTGATGTAAAAATAACGAATTGCTAGGAATTGATGCGACACGCAGCCTTATTCGGCTCGGAAGTATCACTCATGCGTTAAAGGCCTAAACAACATGAAAATATATTCTACACCTTTAATTGGATGAAATCTCTAAATGGAAAAACGTTTGATTTCAATCAAGTTGATACAAATCATATCACTCAACGGATTTTCATATGCCTTTTACTTAGTACTAGGACACGATGACGGTTATCTCAGATTTAACTGGTGGTACCCATTTCGTACATATCGATCAAGTGTGAGATTATGGAGAGAGATACTTTTTTTCCACCGAAAAGAAACGCTGAGCTCTCAACGTGGGATATCGAACCGATGACCCATTAAATGAAATGCAAATGCTCTTAACCATTAAGGCATTGTGATCATAATTCTGTACTTTTATCATGCCAAATACAATCTTTGAAATCCCCCCGTAATATTAACTAAGCCTTCACCTAAATTATAGAAGTTCCAATAATTTTTGGTAGTGCCTGGATTCATGTCCATATTTAATATCATGATAATAAAAGTAAATATTCATCAAGCAACATCTCTTTGTTCAACAACATATCCTGCATCGTTAATAACGATTTCTGCTCATCTGCTACTAATTTTTTGCTGCCTCTTTCTTAGACATTTTTATTTTTTGAGTCATTGAAGAGCTTCAATTTACACTCAATTTCGTTTCTGTTTTTTGCATTTGTTCTCCTTAAATGATTGCCCAGACTCCTAAAAAGATGGAAGTCTGAAGGAGCAATACATGAAGAATCGGGCGGATGCAATAATGTTTCCTACTCCAGAGTCTGAATTGTGTCCCAAGTAATTCGTGCTGAATGCGGACGGGCATCGCCTTGTTGAAGAATGCCTACTTTTCAATAGACGGAAGCTGAGCACTTCTTTCCTATAGCAGTATTTAGCCTTTGCAGCAGCTGACAGTACAGTTCTGCAGTGATTGCTTAGTTCTTTCGAAAAAGCTCGTAATCAATGATTCCTTTCATATTCCACTAAACAAACAGGCCAAAAATTTTCTGATGGAGACCTGTTTTTGGTTGTGATTATGGTCTTCCATGTCGACTTAGCCATTGGTGTTGACGTTTTACATTGCCATACATAATCCATTTTCCGTCTCCGATAGCAACCCTATCCAAAAAAGGTGCTTGCAATTGGCGAGAATGCCACTGTGCACAGACATTCACGCGCTGCTGACGATTGACAGCGGAGAGGCCATCAGGAACCCACTTCCCAAGTTTGGGCTTCCTTCCCAGCTTCTTTAAGTGACGTTGAATTGTCATTACACTCATATTAACTTCAGAGCTCAATTGCCTTTGAGATTCTACAGTATTAGCTGCAAGTATTTCCTCTAATAAAGCTCCAGTAAACTCAATTGGCTGACCTCGAAGGCTACCTTCGTAGCTGTAATCACCATTTCAAAGCTTTTGGAACCAACTTCTGCATGTCAGTTCAGTTACTGCTTATGGTCCATATGTGTCTCGAATATTTTAACAGCTATTGACCCATTGTATCCTTTGTGTAACTAAAACAGTATTATGAGCCTTATGTGTTCTGTTGAAGGCGTCATGTTAGTTGAAAGGTTTAAGAAAAAAATCACTAAATATTCAGAAGTATTTTACTGCAAAGTGTATGGAAGGCCACACTGGACGGATTGCCTCGAAGAATAGATCTCAAATTTATACTGTTCTCTTTAATACGGGTTCAAATTTGTTACAATATGAAAACGGAAAGGACTTATGGTACGGCCTGATACTTCGGCACATAATTATTATCGATATCCCTTCCATCACACTTTTAGGATATCCACTAAGCTCAATAGTCAAAAACCATCATATATTTCTATCATCAGTACCGTTACTCATACACTTACTTTATAAAGAACTCAACAATTATACAGTGTCTGTGTTTCCTCCATATATTATCTACACAATGAGCACCGCTACATATAACATGCGTTACTTCAGCAGTTCAAGCAATGCTAAGCCGGTCCAAGAGCTGCCACAGCGGTCCACGCGCTGCTACGGCGGTCCAAGCGTTGCTACGGCGGTGCAAACGCCGCCACAGCGGTCCATGTGTTGCTGCGGCGGTGCAAACGCCGCCACAGCGGTTCACGCGTTGCTACGGCGGTGCAAACGCCGCCACAGCAATCCATGTGTTGCTACGGCGGTGCAAACGCCGCCACAGCGGTCCACGCGTTGCTACGGCGGTGCAAACGCCGCCACAGCGGTCCACGCGTTGCTACGGCGGTGCATACGCCGCCACAGCGGTCCATGTGTTGCTACGACGGTGCAAACGCCGCCACAGCAGTCCACGCGTTGCTACGGCGGTGCAACAGCCGCCACAGCGGTCCACGCGTTGCTCCGGCGGTGCAAACGCCGCCACAGCGGTCCACGCGTTGCTGCGGCGGTGCAAACGCCGCCACAGCGGTCCACGCGTTGCTACGGCGGTGCAAACACCGCCACAGTAATCCATGTGTTGCTCCGGCGGTGCAAACGCCGCCAGAGCGGTCCACGCGTTGCTACGGCGGTGCAACAGAAGCCACAGCGGTTCACGCGTTGCTACGGCGGTCCAAACGCCGCCACAGCGGTCCACGCGTTGCTACGGCGGTCCAAACGCCGCCACAGCGGTCCACGCGCTGCTACGGCGGTCCAAACGCCACCACAGCGGTTCACGCGTTGCTACGGCGGTGCAAACGCCGCCACAGCGGTCCACGCGTTGCTACGGCGGTCCAAACGCCGCCACAGCGGTCCACGCGCTGCTACGGCGGTCCAAACGCCGCCACAGCGGTCCACGCGTTGCTACAGCGGTGCAAACACCGCCACAGCGGTCCACGCGTTGCTACAGCGGTACAAACGCCGCCACAGCGGTCCACGCGTTGCTACGGCGGTCCAAACGCCGCCACAGCGGTTAAGTGTTGTGTCGTGGTTCCCACAACCACCTACTGCGCACGGTAACCTACGAACAATAGAAACGCAAAGAGGAAGCAATGCGTCTGGTCCACGCTGCTCGTTATTTTGCCTCGAAAAAGAACTGACGAGGATTCGTAAGAGATATGTTCTCGTCCAACGACAAAGCAACTGTACAATCTCTCCCACAATCATACTCAATTGATTTCTCATATTTTGTATGTCTGAACATCTAAAAAAGCGCATGAGGTTCCTCCATCGAGTGGTGTGTTTGTGAAGACGTACTACTGCTGTATCAGTGTTTCAATATAAAAGGCTCGGTCCAATTTATCTTCAATGTATCGCATTCACTCTCATCCTCTAACGGTGATTTGAAGTAGCATCGCAATTACGATTGATCTAAGATTTTTACCTTCCATGCCATTTCGATTTCAACTTTCACAGAATCAACAGCACTGCGATGACCACCTGTATCTCTCACATCAATGTTGATTATCAGTATTTGTGGATTGCATTGGAACAATACACAGTATTGAAAGATAGCAATGTGATTTTGCTTGCAATTTTCCAGCGAAAGCGTGTGTTAGTAGTTTCTCTTAGTAATTAATCACTTGATTTTTTGCTGAGACTCTTAATTGCGTGATTTTAAAGCAATATTGGGAATAAAATCCTTGATGGAAGGAAACTAAAACGTTTCTATTGTGGTCCACGAGCTGTAACAACAGTCTATGAGTTACTAAGGTAGTCCATGAGCCGTCTCAGCAGTCCAAGAGTTGCCTCAACAGTCCATGAGCAGCCTCAGCAGTCCATGAGCAGCCTCAGCAGTCCATGAGCCGCCTCAGCAGTCCAAGAGTTGCCTCAGTTGTCCATGAGCAGCCTCAGCAGTCCATGAGCAGCCTCAGCAGTCCATGAGCAGCCTCAGCAGTCCAAGAGCTGCCTCAGCAGTCCATGAGCAGCCTCAGCAGTCCATGAGCAGCCTCAGCAGTCCAAGNAAGAGCTGCCTCAGCAGTCCATGAGCAGCCTCAACAGTCCAAGAGCTGCCTCAGCAGTCCATGAGCAGCCTCAACAGTCCAAGAGCTGCCTCAGCAGTCCAAGAGCTGCCTCAGCAGTTCAAGAGCTGCCTCAACAGTCCATGAGCAGCCTCAACAGTCCAAGAACTGCCTCAGCAGTCCAAGAGCTGCCTCAGCAGTCCAAGAGCTGCCTCAGCAGTCCAAGAGTTGCCTCAGCAGTCCAAGAGCTGCCACGGTTGTCCATGCGTTGCTACAGCGGTCCGTGCGTTGCTATAGCAGTCCGTGCGTTGCTACAGCGGTCCGTGCGTTGCTACAGCGGTCCATGCGTTGCTACAGCGGTCCGTGCGTTGCTACAGAGGTCCCTGCATTGCTACAGCGGTCCGTGCGTTGCTACAGCGGTCCGTGCGTTGCTACAGCGGTCCAATAGCCATCATATAGACCGCTCGTACGTTTTCCGACGCGGGGGCGGCTCAGAATGTCATAAAAATTAAACAAGATCTTACAATTTGTTGTCGGCGCTTTTGAGCAAAATCCTGGCCGGCAATCCTCTTAGAGCGCGATGCTCGGCTGAGCGACGAGTAAAAGCTTCAAGTTTGTGCCGGATCATTTAGGGCCGCCCTGCAGCCCTGGCTATGGGGCGAGATGCCGCCTCCGATTGGCGTTTTGCTTGCATCGGAGCCTGAAAATTTCGGTGATTTCTGTAGTAACTTTTCAGTGAACATTTATTGAATTAGACTGAGTTGATCAGATGTGTTTGAAGGTAGCACTCAGGTGATGGCTCCAGAGTAGCTTTTGCAGGTTGTGAAGGAAGTTTTGAATTCACGACTGTTAGTTTTTGGGAATAAATTTTCCCTATATCGCAGCTGCTCTGTTACCGTTGTCTCTGCGTTGCCAATCACCTACGTTGAAATTGTTAAGCATCTTATTGAGGTGAAATTCGTAGGCAAACGTTAGAAAATAGTGGAACCATTGCAATATTGAGCTGCGTATTGGAGACGGGTTAGAAATACTATCGTCAAAAAAATTAGCTTTTTAAATAAATATAGTTCGTTCATCCCAGTTTAAGTTCCCGGCCATTTGAACGTTCTTCATTTGCTAAGGGTGACATTATTTTTTGCTAAGGGTGACATTTTTTTCGTTATCGTGCCCACCACTGACTCTTGTACGTTAGAGAATTTGATACACTTCTGATACTCTCCTGATACACTGAATTTTGATACACTCTTGCGCGCAAGAGAATTTCGAAGCTTCCCTGAAATCGTTGGCGCTGCTGCCACAGAGAATGTACAAGTGAAATTCTTTTATACGTGGCGTTATTTGTCACGCGAAAATTTAATGAATTGAATTATCCGACTTTCCGACAGCTCAACTTATTCTATCATACCAGATAAATCTCACTATTGTATTTTCATGCATCTTTCTTTCAAATCAAATGTAAAATAAATTGTAGAATTGCATGTTCAGACAGCATTATTTTTGTGATAAAATCATAATCCTAAACATGAATTGCAAGCTTTTCGATTAATTTTCTGAAGATCTTGGTACACTTGGGGATCACTAAAAGTGTAAACCCAGGCTAAGTACTTCCACGGATTTAGCACCAATCGCTTCACATGTACCATCTGTTCAACCAAATTCGTTCCTCCCAGTTTCATTTTTTTTTTCAATTTTTAAATTGTAGAAATCAAATTAAAAAACGTAGATTTATTTATTACTGTGATCATCTTTCTACTGCGATTGTCAAATTAACCAGTTTTTCTATTTTATAAACTTACTTTCACAGATGCGCTTAATTTTTCTCGCATTTTCTAGTCGGCAGCGCCTTAAGTTTTAGGATCATACTCTGTCTAATAAGTATTTGTTTTATAATTATGTATTAATCTTTTTATTATTAATTTTAAACCGAAATCCCCCTACAAAACTTATTTATAAAACGGTAATCACTTTCTGTCGACCTACATTTATTCCACTATTAAATTAATTTCACGAACATCACCTAACCGCAACAGTTCATTTCACGAACATCACCTGACCGCAGCAGTTCATTTCATGAACATCACCTGACCGCAGCAGTTCATTTCACGAACATCACCTGACCACAGCAGTTCATTTCATG